>CATKHJ010208284.1:0-12883 GCA_949750685.1 Vernicia montana | reverse complement strand
TACAAGTGTGTTGTCAAGATTTATGCACTCCCCCACTGAGTTGCATTTCAAAGCTGCTAAAAGAGTCCTAAGGTACATTCAGAGTACCAGTGGTCTTGGGATATTCTACAAGAAGTCTACTGCCCTTAATCTTATTGGCTTCACTGATAGTGATTGAGCAGGATCTCAAGATGATATGAAGAGTACCTCAGGCTATTGTTTCACATTTGGTTCTGGTGTATTTTGCTGGAGTTCAAGGAAGCAAGGAAGTGTTGCTCAATCAACAGCAGAAGCTGAGTACATTGCTGCCTCAGCTGCTGTCAACCAAGCTCTATGGATCAGAAAAATTCTTGAAGATCTTATGTTCAAGCAATCCAAAGCAACAATTATTTTGTGTGACAACAAGTCAGCTGTTGCCATGGTAAAGAATCATGTCTTTCATGGAAAGACTAAGCACATTAAGATCAAATTTCATGCCATTAGAGAAGCAGAAAGAGAAGAGGAAGTTCAGCTAATGCACTGTGATGCTAAGGATCAGTTAGCTGATATTCTCACCAAAGGATTGCAGAAATCAAGGTTTGAAGTGCTGAGAGAGAAGCTTGGAGTGTGTGACAGCACTTACATCAAGGAGGAGTGATGACAATAGCTGCTGTGATGTTAAGTGCTGTTAAAATAGCAAAGTTGATTTGATATTTTGTATGTTTTTTTATTACTGAAATTTTTAGATGATGTGTTAGGTGGAAGTTAGTTGAAAGTTGTAGTAGAGCTTGAGTTTAGCAGAAATCAAGCTCCTTAAATCAAGGGATTAGTTGTAGATTTTTCTGCAACTTTTGTATTATAAATATCAATAATGAAAATGAGAAATTTTGTGAGTTTTCCCTGTAAGTTTAGTGTGCTTCGTCCCTTGTATTCTTTCCATTTTCTTCTCTCTGTTTTCTAACACTGACCCTGTTAATGTAAGACCCTGTAGGTATGCCTATTTTCAAAAAGCCAAAATTGAAAAACAAGTGCATGACATGCTAAAATTGGGGCTTATTCGAACTAGTACTAGCCCTTTTTCATCTCCTGTCTTATTAGTTAAAAAAAAAGATGTGTCATGGTGTTTTTGTACCGACTATAGAGCACTTAATTCAGTCACCATAAAAGATAGATTTCCAATCCCTACCATTGATGACATGCTTGATGAGCTCCATGGAGCTACTCACTTTACCAAGCTTGATTTATGGGCGGGATACCACCAAGTTAGAGTACACCCTACAGATATTCATAAAACTACATTTCGAACCCATAACGAACATTATGAATATTTAGTCATGCTCTTTGGCCTTTGTAATGCACCTTTCTACCTTCCAAGCCATTATGAACTCCATTTTTCGCCCCTATCTAAACAAATTCGTATTAGTTTTCTTCGATGATATCTTAATTTATAGCCCCAATTGGAGCATGCACCTTGAACATGTTGAAAAGGCTTTTGAAATATTACGGCAACATCAATTTTTTGTTAAAATTAGCAAATGTGCTTTTGGGTTACAAGAATTGGAATATCTGGGGCATATTGTAACCTCTCAAGGGGTTAAAGTGGACCAAAGAAAAATTCAATCCATGCTTAATTGGCCCAAGCCTACTAATGTCTCTGAGTTACGTGGCTTTTTAGGCATTACAAGTTATTATCTAAAATTTGTGCGCAATTATGGAGTGATAGCATAACCTCTCACCAATCTCCTTAAGAAGGGCCAATTCAGATGGACTGATGAAACTGAAAGTGCTTTTCAAGAACTCAAGCAAGCTATGACTACGACTCCAACACTAGCTATGCCAAATTTTAATGAGCCATTTTATCATTGAAATAGATGCTTCAGGTGACGGTATAGGGGCTGTGTTGACTCAACAAGGAAGGCCAATCGCATATATGAGTCGGGCCTTGGGAATCACCAAACGCTCATGGTCCATTTATGCAAAAGAGATGCTAGCAATCATCCAAGCAATTCAGACATGGAAACCGTACTTATTGGGCAGAAAATTTTATATTCAAACTGATCAAAAGAGTCTAAAACACTTACTAGAGCAACGGGTCGATACACGGAGCAGCAAAAATGGGTGGTTAAATTGCTTAGGTATGATTATGAAATCAGGTATAAACCAGGAAGAGAAAATAGCGTTGCAGATGCACTATCTCGAGTACAGGGCAGTCCTAGACTTGATGCTTTGTATATACCTTAAGCTCAAATATGGGAAGCGATTAAAGAAGAAGCTGCTACTGATCCATACATGCGCAAAATCGGTGCTCAAGCAACTGAAAATACAGGCTAATATAGATGGCAAAATGGGCTGGATTGTTATAAAAATCGTGTAGTAGTACCACCTCAATCCAACATCATTCAATAACTTTTGCGAGAATTCCATGATTCTCCAATTGGTGGACATTCAGGTGTTTTAAGAACCTACAAGAGGATTGCACAACAGTTTTATTGGCCATCCATGCACCGGACCATAAAAAAGTATGTTGCCACTTGTGAAGTTTGTCAACGAACAAAAAGTGATACATTATCATCGGCTGGGCTCCTTCAACCACTTTCAATTCCTTGCCAAGTATGGGATGATGTTACAATGGACTTCATCGATGGATTACCACCTTCGAATGGTAAAAATTCAATTCTTGTTGTGGTTGACAGGTTAAGCAAGTCAGCGCATTTTTTAGCACTATCCCATCCTTACACAGCAAAAGTAGTAGCAGAAAAATTTGTTGAAGGCATTGTAAAACTCCATGGTATGCCTCGGACAATCATCAGTGACCGAGACCCAGTGTTTTATCAGTCATTTTTGGAGAGAATTCTTCAAATTATCAGGCACACAGCTGAACATGAGCAGCGCATACCACCCTCAAACGGATGGACAGACGAAGGTGGTCAATCAGTGTCTTGAACAATATCTTCGGTGTTTTGCTCATCAATAACCCCGTAAGTGGCATTCTTTCCTTCCATGGGCTGAATTTTGGTACAATACTACCTATCATGCATCCACAGGGATGACTCCTTTCCAAGCGTTGTATGGGCAACTTCCTCCCTCAATTCCATGCTACCATGAAGGATCAAGTCCAGTAAATGAGGTAGATCAGCACTTAGCCACACGAGATGAACTGTTACAGCAACTTAAGAGCAATCTCCATGCAGCAAACAACCGAATGAAACAATAAGCTGACTCCAAGAGAAGAGACATTGATTATCAAGTGGGAGATTTTGTATTTTTAAAGCTACAACTTTACCTTCAGCATTCAATGTTCGAACGAGCTTATCAAAAGCTTACCAGCAAATTTATAGTCCTTATCAAATTGTAGAAAAATTGGGAACGGTAGGTTACAAGCTTGCATTGCCTACGAGATCCCGCATCCATAACGTCTTTCACGTCTCACAACTCAAGAAGAAAATAGGAGATGCGATTGCTGCTACTACTAATTTACCACCCATGTCTGATGATGGAGACATGCTTATGGAACCTGAAAAAATACTAGACACTCGCTGGATCAAAAAGGGGTCTCAATTTGTTGAAGAAAACTTGATTAAATGGAAAAGACTACAGTGGATGATGCTACATGGGAAAATACTCAGGACTTAAAGGATAGATTTGTCCACTTGGACCTTGAGGACAAGGTTCCAGCCAAAGAGGGAGGTAATGATAAGTTACGAAGATCTCGAAGGGTGCCCATAAAGAATTCCAAATATTTTTGACTAAAGAGTTATTATTGTTGAGCACTGTGCACGTAGATTATGGCCTCAAGATTTGTTGCTTATGAATAGGTCAAGTAGTTATTTTTTAAACTTCAATAATGTACTGGTGCTAGTCATTAGTCTTATTTCTTGAGATATTTCCTTTAAAATATTTAATTTTGCTTTGTATTTAAACTCTTCAGCATTCAGTAATAAGGCAGGCAATTTAAATCAATTAATTGTGGTTTATTCTCACCCGAAGCAGAATACAATTTTCTCTTTGATTTTCATTTTATTTTATCAGCTTTGGTTGGGACCTATCATATACTGAATATAATACTTACAAGTATCTCCTCGTCAAGATAAGAAATCATGAAGAGCCTCTGGAAAGAAATAGCTGATGGCATTTAAGAAAAGAAAAAAGAAGAAACAAAGATTATTAGCTTGAATTTGTAATAACTTTACCAACATTTATGAAAAATGTACCATAAAGCATTATTTAGGTATCCAAATTATATGATTGGCAGGCTATCTGAAGAGGGTAAAATTGTCAGCATGATTATAGCATGATTATAACATGATTATAGTTGTGATTATCTCTAATTTAGGAAGAAAATATAGAAAGTTTCCTTTGTATACAAAACTTTTATCTGGTACTCCTATATAAGAAGTTCCTCTTTGAGAGGAGAAATACAGAGAAAATTATTCAATCAAACCTCATTGTTTAGCATGATATCAGAGAAGCAAATTGATCCATGAATACCAAAATCAATTAACCTTTTTTTTTTTTTTTTCCCTTTTCCCTTTCCATAATCTCGAAACAAGAGATTCACCATGGCTGAAGAAACTACAGCTATCACAGTGATAAACCAAAACCCAATTGAATTACCTAACTCCAACAATTTACCTTTTGGTTTTAAGTTAAACGATACAAACTTTAAAATCTGGTCACGTATGATAGAAGTTCATGTGGTAGGGCTAAACAAACTAGGATATTTAAATGGGCAGACTCCAAAGGTGGATGAGCAGGATAAAGGTTATGCAAAGTGGTGTACTGAGGATGCAATTGTGCGAGGATGGCTGTTAAAAACCATGGAATCTCATCTCCTGGGCCTCTTCATTGAACTTCCAACAGCAAAAGACATCTGGGATAGTGTCACTCAAACATTCTACGATGGAGCGGATGAGTCACAATACTATGAGCTGTGTTGCAAAGCCACAAGGACCAAGCATAATGAGTGACCTGTACATCTTTATTACACTGAACTCAATAGCGTTTGGCAGGAAATTGATAAGCGTCGTCCCATTAAAATGATATGCATCACAAATCTACGTACTAGACAGGAGGAAATTCAAAAAGATAGGATATATGACTTTCTTGCAGGACTAGATGAGAGCTTTGATCCGATCAGAAGTGATATTCTTCGGATGAAACCTGTTCCAGGTATTAAAGAATGCTTTAATATGATTCGCCGAGAGGCACAACGTCAAGTAACCATGCTTGGAAAAAGGGAGCTTGGAGAAAGTTTGCCCATGGCCATGGTTTCCAAAACCACCTTCTCTGGCTCTAAGAGCACACTTCGAGCAATTGAAGATGTTGAGAAAGACAAGTTACGTTGCAGTCATTGCAATGGAAAACGCCATACCAAGGATACTTGCTTTGAAATCCATGGTTATCCTGATTGGTTCCTAGAAAAACGAAAACAAAATAAAGGGCGAAACAGTAAACGTTCAGCCCAAGAGAAAGTAGCCAATACCACAGATGATGAACCAAGTGTAGCTGCCATTACAACAAGTAAAGTTGATCACACCGAACCTGGTGAATTACTCTCTCTAAACAAACGCCTATCCTTAAAAAATTCAAGTAAAACAGACATGTTTTTTTTCTGCATCTAAAGCACGAGATAAAGATTAGGTCATTGATTCGGGAGCTACAGAACATATGACTTATGACAAATCTTTATTTCAGTACTTGACTTTACCCTCCAAGAATAATGTTGTGACTGCTAATAGGGAAACCACCCCGGTTGTTGGTACAGGATCAATAACCCTTATTCCTACCCTCTCTTTACATAATTGCTTGCTTGTTCCCGCATTATCAAACCATTTGTTATCAGTCAGTCAAATTACTGAACAATTAGAGTAATGTTTCCATCATTTTGCTTACTTCAGGATATCCGGACTCAGGCGATCATTAGGCATGGTACTAAGAGGAAAGGGTTGTACTATGTGGATGATGTTGCGACAGGTTATGTTCATCAAGTTCGAAGTCACAGTGCCAATAAATTGAAGAATATCTGGTTGTGGCATCGTCGACTGGGTCATGTGTCTTTTGGTTATTTGAAAAAATTGTTCCCATCTTTATTTAGTGATATTTCAGATTCTTCTCTTAAATGTAATGTTTGCATTTTGGCCAAGAGTCACAGAACCTCATATCCTTTAAGTTTGAATAAGAAAACAGTCTCATTTGAGTTAATTCACTCGGATGTTTGGGGACCTGCCCCATCACTTCTTAATATGGAATTAGATGGTTTGTCACCTTTGTTGATGATTGCACTCGAATGACTTGGTTATACACTATGAAACATAAAAGTGATGTGTGTGCTATTCTTCCAGTTTTTTATAACATAGTTCGCACTCAGTATTCTCTTCCAATCAAAGTAGTTAGATCAGATAATGATGGAGAGTACCTAAACTCTGAACTCTCACAATTTTTCAAAGCCAATGGTATTCTCCATGAAACTACTTGCCCTCACACTCCACAACATAATGGAATTGCCAAGCGCAAGAACAAACATATACTGGAAACAACTAGAGCACTTTTTATTGGTGCAAATGTTCCACAACCTCATTGGGCGGATGCTGTAACTTATGTTGTGTGTCTCATGAACAGGATGCCATCACGAGTTCTCAACTTTCAAACCCCTCTAAAGGTGCTTGCTAAACATGTTCATATTCCATCTTCATTACAGTTGGAACCACGAGTTTTTGGGTGTGTCGCATATGTCCATCTCCAAAAAACTCAATGCACGAAACTGGTTCCTTGTGCAGTGCGATGTATCTTCCTTGGTTATCACCCTCATCAAAAGGGCTATCGATGTTACCACCCAGCTACTCGGCATATGTATGTGAGTATGGATGTCACCTTCTCAAAAACAGAGTATTTTTTCTATAATGATCAAACCACCTCTAGTTCTTAAGGGGAGATACATCATAATAACTACAGTTGCATTGATCTCCCACAGCAGCAGATGTAGATGGAGGTTTTTGGTTCAAGGGGAGAATATTATGATGTATGTAATGAAGATAGAAATGTATGTAGTGAAGACAGAAATTCTGTTGAAGATGAAGGTGCCCTTTCCTCTCCTCAAGTACACGTTCAAGAGCCAACGGATATTCCTGAGGTAAGTAATCCTGAAAGCTCTACTTCTCCGGTATTACCTGTACCATCTTACTCTTTGCCTCCTAGACAGAATCGTGGTAAACCACCTGACAGGTACTCTCCGGATGGGAAATCAAAATATGCAATCACACAGTATGTTTCTACTCACAGGCTATCATTACAACATCAGGCCTTTGTGAAGCAGATGGAGAATGTTAAGATACCTACAAAGGTTGAAGAAGCTCTAGAGAATCCAAAATGGGCAGAAGCAATGTAAGTTGAAATAGATGCTCTGCAAAAAAAAAAAAAATGACACATGGAGCATTGTATCTCTTCCACTAGGAAAGAAACTAGTCAGTTGCAAATGGATTTTCACTCTCAAGCACAAAGCAGATGGGACAATTGATTGGTACAAGGCGAGATTAATAGCTAAGGGATATACACAATCATTTGGCATTGATTACCAGGAAACGTTTGCCCCAGTTACAAAAATGAACACGGTTAGAATTTTGTTATCTTTGGCAGCAAATTTTGATTGGCCATTGAAACAATTTGATGTGAAGAATGCGTTTTTTGCATGGGGACTTAGAAGAGGAAGTGTACATGAATATCCCTCCTGGATTTAATACTTCTCAGACTAGTAACAAAGTGTGCAAGTTACAGAAAGCATTGTATGGATTGAAACAGTCACCGAGAGCATGGTTTGGTAAATTTACAGATGCTATGAAGAGAAACGGGTATCACCAAGAGAACTCAGATCATACCTTGTTCATCAAACGCAAGGATGATAAAGTTGCTCTTCTAATCATTTATGTAGATGATATGATAATGACAGGCAATGATACAGAAGAAATAAAAAATCGTCAAAAATATTTATCTTCTGAGTTCAAAATGAAAGATTTAGGAGGGCTAAAATACTTCCTAGGCATTGAAGTTGCAAGGTCTAAAGAAGGCATTTACTTGTCCCAGCGAAAATACATACTTAATCTCTTGTCTGAAACAGGTATGCTTGATTGTAAACCTGTTCAGACTCAGATTGTTCAGAATCATCACCTCGCCATTTATCTGAATCAAGTTCCAACAAACAAGGATCGATATCAAAGGCTGGTAGGAAGGCTATTCTATCTGTCTCACACTCGGCCAGACATTGCCTATGCCGTTGGAATGGTAAGTCAATTTATGCATGAGCTGAGTGAGGATCACATGGCTGCTGTTATGAGGATTTTAAGGTATCTAAAGGGGACTCCTGGAAAAGGGTTGACCTTTAAAAAACATGGGCATGTGGAAGTTAAAAAGTATACCGATACAGATTGGGCTGGGAATATCACAGATCGTCGATCGACTTCTGGGTACTTCACATTTATGGCTGGAAATCTTGTCACATGTCGAAGCAAAAAGCAAAATGTAATAGCAAAGTCATCGGCAGAAGCGAAGTATAGAGGCATGATTCATGGGATATCAGAACTCTTGTGGATTAGATTATTGCTTACCGAGATAGGTTTCACACCTAAGGAACCTATGTTGTTGTATTGCGATAATAATGCAGCCCGGGAGATAGCTAATAACCCAGTTCAGCATGATCGAACTAAACACATTGAAGTAGATAGACACTTTATCAAAGAAAAGCTAAATCAAAAGTTGGTGGACATTCCCTTTGTTCGGTCTAACATGCAGTTAGCTGATGTTTTAACTCATGTAGTCCCTGTGGAATTTTTTCAGAAATCTCTAGACAAGTTGGGCTTAGAAGACATCTTCTCACCAACTTGAGGGGGAGTGTCAACATGATTATAGCGTGATTATAGCATGATTATAGTTGTGATTATCTCTAATTTAGGAAGATAATATAGTTGTGATTATCTCTAATTTAGGAAGAAAAATATAGAAAGTTTCCTTTGTATACAAAACTTGTATCTGGTGCTCCTATAGAAGAAGTTCCTCTTTGAGAAGAGAAATACAGGGAAAATTATTCAATCAAACCTCACTGTTTAGCAAAAATAACATTTAAACTTCAAAATAACATCATCTCATAAGCCTAAACTGCTCCAATGGACTAACCTAAAAAACAGATAGAGAGTGGAATTTCTGGGATGTCACAACAGTTAAACCATAATGCCAAATAGCTAAATTCATTGTATATACAAGAACATGGAGCATAGCATTCCAATTGAAAACTTCAGAGATGTCAACGATATAAACACCACATAACAGGTTCTGAGCCAAAATTCCAGTATCTAAATCTAACATAATAAATCCTGCTACACCAGATTCCAGTTGCTTCAGAATAATTTACATGCCAGCTCACTGCTATACCAAACTCTCAAGTCTCAACTCCAAAAGATTACAGATCCTCCAGAAAAATATCTATTGGTTGAGGTACAGTTATTATTCTATTCACACTTAGGAGGGGAAGTTTTTATGTGAAATCCCTATTATCAGTAGCATGATAGCAAGATATTGGAGCTTTCTAGAACTAATTTCTAGTAGGAAAGAGATTAACCAACCAATATGGAGAGGAAATTATTCATGCATATCAAAATGTCTTTCCTTTTCCCTTTACTTAAATAGAGGGGAAGGAAAAATGCAGGAGGTTCGAACCTTTGAATGCTCACACTACCAGACAGACACTGCCATAAAAAAAAATATAAAAATACTTGCACAGGGGAACTTTTAGCCCACCGAAAACAACATCCCTGATAGGAACCGGAAGTTGTTGAACTGTACTGACAGCCTGACCAAGTGCACCTTTTAGCTGTTCTGGCACAGTCTCTTCAACGATTGTTGGTGTCTCAAGAATTCCTTCAACATATTCTTCTTTTATTCTAAGGGGTCCCTCCACAGATAACTTTGCTGAAAAAATAAATTTACTTTCTATCTGCACTACACCAGAAAAAACTGATTCATAATAAAGCTTTAGAACCTTCATCAAGAGCATGCATAACAGGTTTGCAATGATTACGAAAGTATTAACTGTCATCAATTCGTCATCCATGTCTCAGCAGAGACTAAATGCCCATCATGACTGCATGGCTGTTGGAACAACATTCCCAAAATCATATTCAAACACGATTCAAGACATAAAGTTCTTATTGCATATAATCGAGACATCAAGAATTAGCATTAGGCCTTAATGTAGAGATCTTCCTCCAACTTCTACCAAATTCTTAATTCAAAAGTTTGCAATATTAATTAACTCCTGACTATCACCAATTGTTTCAAATTTCTACCCCCACCATCACATTAATGGACATATGGCCTCAAGTCATGTGATCAACACATGATTTGGATCTTAAGAAAGAAAGGGAGGAAAATGTCTAAAAAGATTGTACATAGTTAACCCCACGATGCTCACACTCCTTCCATCCTCATTACAAAATAAATCAAAAAGATTATATTGAGTAGAATATGAGAATATGATAAGTTAGATAACATTTCAACCTGATGTGCAAAGGTCCATGTCTCTCCAAAAACAACTCAACCCCACATCCAAATCATATTCCAGATTTACCTTCCACCTCCAATCCACATCATAAGTCCTATAGTTACTAGTGCCATCAAGCAAGTCATGGAAGCATGCATCCACCAGCTTCCTTCATGCAATATGCAGTCCACATAAATGAAATCAGTCTATAAGAGTGACAGATTCAATAAAAAGTAATAAAGTCTACCTATAAGTTGGGGAATCTACATACATGAGCTAAGTAATTAGTTGGTTAATCAACCATCTAGAAAGGAGCTATGATTAACCAAAAAATAAAACCATATAAGCACAAAGATCAAGACTTATAAATTAAATACCTAGTTTTGAAAACTATTAGATTGAATTCAACTATAATGTGATGCAAAAAAATCTTGCGGGAACCTTATTCTTTGTAGATTAACACTAAAAAACTTATACCAACTAATTTCTTTAAACATTCACTTGCATTACCTAGAAGTTTTAGTCTCCTCCCTCAACTTAGAACTATCTCTTGATACTATCATTATATGCATTTAGATATCATCTCTTGAACAATTTTTTTTTTATCAATCATGCTAAGCTTTAATATTATAAAAATATATATATATTTTTATATCATCAATTGGGATGATGAGGTAAATTTTAAGCAGAGAAAAGACTATTCATATTAAATTATTCCTATTATATAACCTAAAGACCAAATAAATTTCCCAAAATAAAGCTATTTAGAAATTATCAAAAAAAAATTGAAAGCTATTTTCTTCCAATATATATGTTACTCATGGCACCACTCTTTTTTTATTTTTATTTTTTCTTGAATCAGCTAAATTCGAAAGATTGCCACTTGACAATTTCTTGACAAGAAATTGGACTCTACAGGCAGAGAATACATGTCCAAGAAAAGAAAGTGGGGCTATATAGTTGTGACTTGTGAGCAAAATTAGAATTACATGAACAAGAAATTGTCCAAAATATTCACACTTCACACCACTCTCATCTATAATTTATTCCAATCTTCTACAGAAGCTGATGCTAACAGAAATTTTGCAGAGCAAAGCAATAGCAACTGAAATCATTCTACTCAACATAGTTGTTAAAAATGTGATTTGACTTGTTATTTTACAGATCATAAATACAATAACGAGTGGAATGATATATAAACTCTAAATTAAGCATAATCGAATATTAACATTACATTATATTAAAAAAAAAATCTTAGAAATTCTTGTTTGATCTGATTGATATAGGAATAACGTTTACTTATATTAGAGGGAGACTCTAGAACAGGAATAAGGACTATCAGGCAACTAGTATAGCAACTATATAGCTTTGGGATGTAAACTGTTTGAGAAAGCATGGCCTAAGGATTGTAAACATATCTAATGTCAGCATTCTCTTCCATCTCTTCTTATCATGTCTCCAACACCAGCTCTAATCTCCTGCAATAGTCTTCACTTACGATCTTAACTCCTTAAATCATGAATCAACTCAACATCTAAAGAGTTTTAGTCTTAGAAATCAATTTTAGGCATGCAAGGCCCAGTAATGTCAAATCCAAATCCAGAAATTAGGTTTGAAAATGCAGCAAGACCAATCATTTGCACATAGTATCAATTTTTCACAGTGAATTATCAGAGAGTAAAATAAGCATTATTAGTATAGTAATAACATTAATAATAACATTGTTAGTATAGTAAAATAATAATATTGTTAGTATAGTAATAACAATGGTTTAACAGAGAACTGTTATTTTAAAACTACAATAAGCATTAGAAAAGATTCTTTTGAAAAGGGTTTCAAAGCAAATGGAAATGTCTTCAGTTGAAGCCTGCTCAAGTCATTGTTTTCGGGAAAGGGATTAGAATAATTGTTGACCTATTATCGAGGCCTCAGATTCCTCTGCAAAACAAAGAAGATTTTATTAAATAAAGAATACCCAGTATCCTGCATAGAGTACTCCTAAAATCAAGAAGATGGAACTTTTTATGCTTTTACACAATTTATGTCCTCTGCAATTCAACAATTCATAGGTAAAGCATGAAGAAACACTAAGCCTTGTAGAAAACAAAAATTCAGCTCAGTCTAATCCACTGTCTTACTGTAATACTGTTCCCTTTTTCTATCATCATAGTTATATAACATAAAAGGAGAAAAAGAAAAGAAACAAGAAAGGATTAACAAGGAACATACTTTTGGCCTGACATTTGGTATTTGCGGCTGTCTATCCTGTGTTCTATCTGTATCTGGCATCACCTGTTCATTCTCATGCTTATAGAATGCCTGTAAGGCTCTCCCAGCAAATGCACGAATTATATTGACTTCCATTGCGGACATATTTTTCCACTGCAACATCAAGTTCAA
>CATKHJ010208279.1:0-10652 GCA_949750685.1 Vernicia montana | reverse complement strand
ATCGCGACATCCTTATAGCGGGCGCGATTTATGCCTTGCCACTCCACTTTACAATTTAACTTCCATAACACAAGGAATTCAATCCAAAATCATCCATACACATGACATACACTTGAAATTCATTTATATACTTAATGAGAAGTCCATACATGAATATTCGGGGTATTACAGGCCGTGACCCAATATTAATAGGCTGGTTGACACTTTCTTACAAATGGGTTGGCTAACATCTTTTTTTCAACTTCGATTCGAGCTGGGGGTTTGAACATGGATCCCAAGATCTAGCCCATTTGGAGGGAGAAAAAAATAAGAAATTTCAAAAATAACCAAAAAAGGAGACCAAATAACATTTTTACAGTAACAAAATATTTCTTGCAAAAATATTATTCGCTCCTAAAAATATAACATTTATACGGTATTTTGCAACTCTCTCCCTTTTCTCTTCCTCTCTCGTTATTTATACTCTGAAAAAGTAGCCCAATCTAGTGTTGTAAGGCTAAGATAGTATCAACATTTATACAAAAAATATGACTATGGCCTAATGGTTTTGTGCATGACACGACAATTGTAAAAACAAGAAATATGTGTCAAAATGTTAAGGTGTCTTGCTTTATTCACTTCTTGACAACTCAGAAGAGGTAGGACACATGTTTATCCTACAAGTTTAGAGCATATTATGTCAATTAAACTTTTAATTTTATTCTATATTTTATATATTTATTAGTTCAACTAAGCATTGCCATACAATAAATAGTTTAATAATGACTTGTAAAATGTCCATACCATGATCTAAAAATTGCAATGAAGAAAATAAATTAAATTACTGACTAATAAGAAAATGTCAATCTGTTATCACATGGTTAACCACTATCTAGTAAAATAGAAGGAACATTCTTTATCAGTTAAGCTTATATTAGCAATTTTTTTTCCTAATACAAAAGCAACTTCCATCCTTCAACCATTTAATATTTCTAAAAAAAAGCTAACTAATACTTATTATTATTATTATTGTTATTATTAGAAGCTTTGTTTTATATTCAATTTATTAAGATATCTTCTTTGGAAATAAATTAATAGGATATCTTCAATTTATATCATGTTGAATTTATTAAGAATCTAGTTTATGTTACATATATGTCATTTATATTTTTAAAAAAAATTTAAAAATAGTCATAAAAGAAATTCTTTAAAATATACAGTAAAAGGTATATGCAATTTTAAAAAATTGTATATGTTAGGTAATGTTTGGTATATATCTTTAGGTATATGTATATATAGTATATGTTTGATATATTTTAATCAAAATTTCAATATGTTTAACATATTTTAATTTCGAAATTCAATTTTTTTTTTCTAGCAACAATGGATACAATACCAGTGTTCATTCAACAAAATAAAAAATGGGATAAAAGCATGAATTTTGTCGACTTTGAAGTAAATGGAATTCTTATTCCAAGGGATTGCAATTTCGAAAATCTTTTGGAAATATTGTCAAAGCAACTGAAAATCAAAAGAGAAAAAACAGTAATGGAAATACTCGAGTATGACATCAAACATAGCTGAATCACTCAATACAACCAACAAAGCAACCAGAGAGCTACCAATTATAGTTAATTGATTTATTTAGTCAATATTTATATATATACAATAACACTCATTATTATTAGAAATTAAAAAAATTATAGTAATGATAATTATCTTATTATTCTATGAAATTATTACAGGTTTTGTACAATTAAAACTGAATATGATAAAATAAAATAAAAAAGTAATAACAAATGGTATACATCCAACAAAATATGGTATATATTAAGTATATTTTTGGTATCTGCAACTATTTCAATAAATATTTCATGTATATATATATATATATGTGTGTGTGTGTGTGTGTGTGTGTGTGTGTAGTGTAGTATATGTTTAATATTTGATATATATTTGCTAAATCCCAAGAAATAACATACATTTCATGTAATTTTTCTTATATGTTTTGTATATATTTATATACAATTGGTATATAACTAATATATATTTCGTATATATTTGGTATACGTTTTGTATATTTGTTGTTTCTATATGTAGTGCATTAGGAATAGTAATTACTTCAAAAAAAATTAAGAAAAACAATCCAAAAAATGGTATCCATATCATGTATTTTGGTATATATTACATATATTGTTGAACTAATATAATCACTAGTAGCAAATAACAACAAAACAAGTAGCCACCTCATGATCTTTTGCTCTAATCATTAGAGCAGCTTGATTCTCTTTTTTATTCATAAGCAAAATTCTTTTATTAATTAAAAAATAGGGGAAAATCCAGTTTGGGCAAGGTATTCAAATTGATGAAAAAACTCCACCTAAAACTAAGTTACAAGTAATAGAACATGAACAAAACCTCATACTTCTAGCAACCAAAAACAAAGTAGAACCCAAAAAGATATATCAATAGCCAAAGAAAATCAAGTAACTAGGCAATTTGCAGCATGAAACAAAACACCTGCTCCTATAAAACTAAAAAGAAAACTAAAGCTAAAGAAGATCAAAATGTACATCACAACCAAAGAAGATCAAGTAAACAAAACCAAAGAAGATGAGAACAAATTGATATTTATTTTTTCAGTTTGTTCACAAAATGAACAGACCTAAAAAATGGTATATGTTTAGTATCTACTTCGTATATATATGTATATCGTATATGAATAATGTTTGCATCTTTGATGTTTATCGCAACTAGTTCAGTTAATTCATCAAACACTTTAAGTGCGTTTAAAAATGAACTAAAATCATAAAAACATACAGAAATATCCATCACCACAATAAAAAAAAATGAAAATAAATCAAATAAACTGAAAATTCAACCATAAACACAAGTATCCCTCCTAACAATTTGAATGACAATGACATAATAATAATAATAATAATAATAATAATAATAATAATAATCAGCACTATGATAGATTCACAGCGGGATTTTCATCCCAACCCCATAAATATAAAGCAACTAAGGGATGTTTTGAGCAATTTATTTAGCTTGATGAAAAGGGTGGGTCACAGTATTCAATTCTTGCGCTTGAGATTAGAGTAGCAAAAAAAAAAAATTTAAAAAGAGGAGAGCTTGGCAATAAGATCAGCAATAGTTTTCTAATGTAATTACCAAGCTCCATCAAAGTCAAAAGATCCAGGCCTCCTTATTGGCACAAACCCATGAACATTTTGATAAAAATTAATCGATCCCTCAACTGATCTACACAAAAGCGAGATGTGATTCAAAGATTTCAGATGAAGAGGGTTTCCCATATTATCCTTCATTTTCCAAGAAAATTATCGAAAACTCCCAAGAAAATCGAGCAAGAATAAAAAAATTCTTGAAAACAAATAATGGGCTTTTAAAGAATCGAACAAAAATGAGAAAGATGTTGTGGTGTCCCTCTCAATGGAGGGACCCACATTTGAAATTAAAAAAAAAAAAAAAGAGGAGATTGCAGAAGCCAATTCCAAATGGAATTAGCTTCTGCATTAAATAGTGCAATTGCATGGCTATAAATAGCCATGCATAGAAAGAGAGGATATAGTAGAAATCAATTGCAAGACAATTGATAAAAAGCCAGAGAATAATTTTTTCTCTGAGGAAAAATTCGAGAGAGAGATTTTTATATAGTTTTAGGAAATAATTCCTAAAAAGGGGAGTGACAAAATAGTGAGAAAAATACTTGGGGTATTTTTGGGAAACACTGTGAGTGTTACTATTTTAGATTTATCTCATTTTAATATTGTATTGCCTCTAAATTTAATTTAGAGAAAACTTTTTTATACCTACTATTCGTAATAGTGGAAGTATTTTATTCAGAGTTTGTCCCGTAAATATAGCCCAAAATTAAAAGTGAACCACGTTAAATTACTGATATTATTTTTGTTAATTATTAATATTCCGCATTTTCGTATACGTGGATCCAACAGTTTCATGATGAATATTGGGGATTGTACAACTCTTGAAGTTGAGTTGTGGGCTGTTTTAAAGGAACTTACCGCTGCTCAACAAAGAGATTACAACAAGTTGATCCTTGAAATAGATTCTCAGATGGTAGTCAAGTGGCGTAATGGGACTGAAGCTTATTCGGTTTTCAAATCTGATGCAGTCTTGTTGTCAGCTAATGCGCGGTCTTGATGAGGTTCGTCCAACACATTTATAGGAAGGGCAATAAACCTGCTGATTGGTTGGCTAATCAAGCTTTGTCTCTTCCTAGAGGGGTTACTGAGTTGTGCTTTCCTCCTGCTGGTATGGCTTGCTTGATACAAGAGGATGTGTTAGGAGTTTCTTTCCCTAGAATGGTTAATAGCTATTTCTCTTTGTACTTCTGGGTAACTCTCTCCATTGTAATCCAAAAAAAATATATATATAATTATTATCAAATTGTATCTTTTTTCCACAATGTTTGATACTCATATACTATACAATAAGTTAAATTAATCGAAGAATAAAACACTTCACTCACTCACTATCTAAATCCAACTATTAAGGGACTAATACATTTGATATCTCTTTTTTTTTTTTAATTTTTTTAATTTTATATTATTATTGAAAGAATCTTTTTATATATATAAATTTTTATTACATTAACACTACATTTACTCATTTAAAATAATTCAATTCAATTTAATTCTTTATTAATAGAACATTATATTTATAGATAATAAATTCAATTTATTTTATTTTTTTAATTACCTATATTTATTTAACAATAATTAGTAATTTTAAACTTTAAAAGATTATGATATATATTTATGTAATTTAACGATAAATAAAGTTTTAACTAAATTAATTTTTTTTGTGAAATGACATGATTTTTATTTATTTTAAATTCATTTATTTCTTATACTAAAAAAATTAATTTTTATAAACTAACTCATTTGAAATATAAAAATTGATAAAATAAAATTTATGTGAATTGAATTTTTATAAAATATGAATTTTCAAAAACAGATGGTAACTGATACTATACACATATTAAAATCTTTGTTTATGTTGTATTTATTATATATGATAATTCATATACACTTAAATTTAATCATCATTAGATATTTATTTTTTTTCATAACAAAACAATGGTTTCTAAAACATTTGTTAAAATTTGTTTTGCGTCACTCAATAATTTGTGATTTTATTGTTGGCCTTAAAAAATATTAAGGAGTATTAAGGTGGAAAAACCAAACCAAACCAATATGTACAGTTCAGTCAATGAAAGAAACAATTTTTTTCTTTCTTGATGAACATTGAATAACCAAAAGCAGAGAAAGTACAGAGGAAGTGGGAACTGGGAAGAAGAAAATGTAGGTCATTGAAATGGATCTTCTCTCTCTTTTGTTTACAAGCAACTGAATGCTGAAATGTAGAAATATGGGTTTACTTTATTATTTAATTTCTTGATTCTCGTTATTCCAAATTATCCAGGAACGGAGAGCTTCTCCTGGGTCAAAGAACAACAATAGTCGCAACAATATATAAGGGATTCAAGCATTATTAGAGATTATTAGAGTCTAGTGGTTGGGGAATTTTCAGTCCCCATCAGGTGATTGTTTTTTGGGCTGCTTAATTTCTTGTAGTTTGCCAAAGAAGGTAAGATAATGGTTGAATGTAGAATCAACTTAATTAAAATAAAAAGGCAATGGGAGAAACTACTTTAAGGGTTAAATCTTATTGAAGAATGGAACATAGTCCAGGCTAGACCAAAAGGATGTAATTATTCTCTTGAATAACTTACTGGGTTATCTTCTTTTATTTATTTAAGAGAGAGAGAATAATTAGTTATGCCATATAAGAAACAAAAGTAGGTTATTGTTCTCTTCAATCTTAGCTTTATATATATATAAATAATAATAATTTTCCACCCTAATTTGTCCTGATGGGTTAAAAGAAAGTAGTAATCATACCAATGTGTCTATGGTTTAGTGATACAAAAAATCAATGGCTACTCTATATCCGGAATTAACTTGATACTCCCCATTAGTGTTAAAGTGCCAAATACGCCTATCCTCAATCCCAAACCTGCTAATAGGAATACAGCTAAATAAATCATCCCTTGGAGAAAACATCTCTCTTCTATTTGGAGCCATAAGATCACTAACACACAAATCTCTCAATTCCTCATTATAAGGAGTTTGGATACGAAAATCCAAATCATCTTTTACCCTTTGTTTGGGAAATTAGTAATGAGGGGGGAGAAAATGATGGGGGAGAAAATGAAGAGGAGAAAATATAAAATCTCTTGTTTTATTTGGAAAGAAGAGAAAGTTGAGGGAGAGAAAATGAAAAGAAAATATTATTTTTATTTAAAAATAATAATAAAATAAAATTTTAAAATTTGAAATTATATTTTTATCTTTCAATTAAAAAAGTTTTTCTTTTTATAATAATATTTTAAAGGATAAAAATGTAATTTATATGCACTTTCTCCTCATTTTGAGGAGAAATATTTTTGTGGGCCCAAGAAGAGTAAAATCACCTCGTATTCTCCTCTCTTTTTTTTCTCTATCTCTTCCAAACAAGAGAAATTTATATTTTTTCCTCCCTTTCTCCCCCCTCTCTTTCTCCCCTCTCACTTTCATCTCTTCCCAAACATAGAGTTAACCAAATATCAAGCCATAGATTAATATTCATATCATTACCGTCCCTTCATCTATAACTTCTTTCCAATAATAATTTAGAATGCTCTTCTAAGTAAAATTTGAATTATGACCTAAATTGGTTAAAAGAAAATCTCTTTTAGAGAGAGAAATATTTAGCTTTGAAATTTTTTGAAACTAGAGTATTGGAATTTTGTAAAATACTACATCCCTGCTTCATAAACATTACAGTGAATATCCCTAAAATCCATCCCACTAAAATTTTTATAAATACAATGCCTCTACCAACTATACCAATATATACCTCTATTTCCATTTAGGTTAGAACCCCAATAAAAAGAATCCATCATTTTCTATAACTCATCACACAAAGAAATAGGCATATAAAAAGTACCATATAATAAATAGGCATTGCCAGTGCTACAGTTTTATCAAGAACCTCCTTTCTTGCTTTCGAAAAAAATCAATTCTGTCAACAGCTCAACCGTTTCCATAGAGTCCATTTTCAATTTAATTTCAAGAAAATAAGTACAATTTTTTTTAATTTTTTTTTTTTAAATTTTATTACAGAAGAGGGGAAACCCACAAACAGACCAAGAAACGATAAAATATTTTTAAATTAGAATAAAATAGTGTATTGGAGTACAATTGCAATTTTTTAAAATATTTGATTTTTTTATTATTATCTTGGACACAAAAATTTATTTTTTTTTTGGTTAAATTTCATTTAAATAATTTTATTTTTCTTACCATAAATCAGAGGATTCTTCCCTTAATTGCAACTATATAACTATTTAAACAGATACCTTTTCTTGTGCTGCCTCGATTCCCTCCAAAGCCATGAGATTTCTGAACTTGAAATCCTCTCAATCTTCTTCTCTATTACACCTAAACAAGATCTTTAAATCACCTTATTCTTCTTCTCAAATCCATTCTTATAAGCCTCTTGTTCAAAAATCCTTCTTTAAATTAAACCCAAAAGACAGCTTCATAAATTGCTTATGCAAGGATGGGAAATTCAAAGAAGCCATTGATGTTTTGTGCCAACAAAAGCGCTTAAAAGAAGCAATTCTAGTGCTCAATCGAATAGATAAACCTTCTGCTTTTATTTACTCAACTCTTATACAGTCTTGCCTCCATAACCGGGCTCTTGAAGAGGGGGAAAAGGTTCATCAGCACATTAAGCTATCTGGGTTTATACCTGGTCTAGTTATATCGAATCGTCTTCTTGATATGTATGCTAAATGCAACGGTTTATCGCATGCCCAGAAGTTGTTCGATGAAATGACTGAAAGGGATTTGTGCTCATGGAATGTTTTGATATCTGGGTATGCCAAAATGGGGTTACTTGAGGAAGCAAGAAAACTGTTTGATAAAATGCCTGAGAGGGACAATTTTTCTTGGACCGCGATGATTTCTGGGTATGTACGTCATGATAAGCCAAATAAGGCTTTGGAATTGTATAGAATGATGAATAGATGTGAGAATTCGAATTCAAATAAATTTACAGTTTCTAGTGCTCTTGCTGCAGTGGCAGCGATTCTGTGTTTGAGAATTGGGAAAGAGATTCATGGTTATATCATTAGAACTGGGTTGGATTCAGATGAGGTGGTTTGGAGCGCATTGTCTGATATGTATGGAAAATGTGGGAGCATAGAGGAAGCAAGGCGCATTTTTGACAGGATGGTGAATAGAGATGTTGTTACTTGGACAGCAATGATTGATAGGTCCTTTAAGGATGGAAGGAGAGAAGAAGGGTTTGATTTGTTCGCGGAGTTGCTGAAGTCAGGGATTAGGCCTAATGATTTTACATTGGCTGGGGTTTTGAATGCGTGCGCTGATGTTAGTGTAGAGGAGATTGGTAAGCAGGTTCATGGACACATGACTAGAATTGGTTTTGACCCATTCTCTTTTGCAGCAAGTGCACTTGTTCACATGTATTCTAAGTGTGGAAATATGGTAAATGCAGAAAAGGTGTTTAGAGGGATGACCCGGCCAGATTTGGTTTCGTGGACTTCCTTGATTGCTGGGTATGCTCAGAATGGTCACCCTGATCAGGCCCTTCAGTACTTTGAGTTGCTTCTAAAGTCAGGGACACAGCCTGATCACATAACTTTTGTTGGTGTTCTTTCTGCATGTGTTCATGCTGGATTAGTTGATAAAGGACTTCAATATTTTCACTCGATCAATGAGAAATATGGGTTAACTCATACTGCTGATCATTATGCTTGTATAATTGATTTATTAGCCCGATCTGGCCGATTTGATGAGGCTGAAAATATTATTAATAAAATGCCAATGAAGCCTGATAAGTTTCTTTGGGCTTCCTTGCTAGGTGGCTGTAGAATCCACAGAAATCTTAAACTGGCAAAAAGGGCAGCAGAAGCATTGTTTGAGATAGAGCCTGAGAATCCTGCTACTTATGTTACAATGGCTAATATCTATGCCACTGCTGGTTTGTGGAGTGAAGTAGAGAAGATCAGAAAAATTATGGATGACCAAGGAGTGGTAAAGAAACCAGGTTTGAGTTGGATTGAGATTAAGAGAGAGGTACATGTGTTCTTAGTGGGAGATGCTTCCCACCCAAGATCCAAGGAAATACACGAGTTTCTGTGGAAGCTTTCTAAAAGGATGAAGGAAGAAGGGTTTGTTCCTGACACGTATTTTGTGCTGCATGATGTGGAGGAGGAACAAAAGGAGCAAAATCTCTCTTACCACAGTGAGAAGCTTGCTGTAGCTTTTGGAATTATTGCTACTCCACAAGGAACACCAATAAAGGTATTTAAGAATTTAAGAACTTGTGTAGACTGCCACACTGCAATTAAGTTTATTTCAAAGATTGCTAATAGAAAAATAATTGTGAGAGATTCAAATCGGTTTCATTGTTTTGAGGATGGAAACTGTTCTTGTGGGGACTTTTGGTGATTCAAACCCATAGAAATTCGTCGAGTGTTTTTCAAGGAGTGATATAAGATCATGAGAAGCGCATCTTTTGGCTTTCAGCCATTTTCTGCAACACCTTCTTTAACCCTGCTCAACACTAAATCATTGGGTAAGGTAGAGAATGAAAAGGGGTACATCCAGGTTGATTTTGCATGCGTGAGTCCACTGGATGAAAGAGAATACATTGTTTTATGAGTTTGTAATTGATCCAGAAGACTAGCTGTGCAAAAATGTTTGATTGAAAAGTCCAGGCCTTGGAAGGTGGGAATTCTTCTTTTCCACAGATGTTGGAAGTTTTAATTCTAGTAAAACAGAAGCTTGGAGGAAGATTTCTTTGCTTTTTCAGAAACTGCAACATTTTGGGTTGAGGCTTATGATGATCACAAGCATTGCATTGAATTCTGAAAGGGCTTGTAATTTTTAATCATTGTGATCGACTAATGATGAATTGTGATTTTGATGAAGAGTGATTGGTCTAGAATGTTATCTTGACTATGTTCTTTTACAAGTTATAAGAAGAAATTTACTGTCAATTTGTGCAAGATACAGAAAGACCAGAAACAAGCTATTGTTTTTATGTTTGTCAGGATGTAAAGTAATCCACGTTTCTCAGATTCGTAAGTCTATGACCAGATATGTCTACACTTCCATTAACAAGGATAGCAAATTCAGGGCAACCAATTTAGATTCCCAGACCTGCAAAACACAATTAAAACTAAACTAAAAACAGGGAATTCCCTTGGAATCATTAGCCTTGCAAAACAAAACTACTCCTCAGCATGACGACGATGAAAGTGTATGTCTAAGAATTTTCCTTTGCTTATTTCCCAATGGAATTCAAAAGTGGCTTTGGATGGTTTATCTTGACTCTCTGCCGTTTCTGGGTTTGATGAACTCTCTTCTTTTGCATGGACAGGATTTGATTCCTCTCTATTGGTTACAACATTTGACGCAGCGTAAGTAAAATGGCAAAGCCGTTTTAGGGTTTAAGTTTTTCTGAATATTATTGTATGCCCTAAAACAGGCAAAATAGGAGTTTAAATAGGGGTCCCGAAACCCTAGACACGGGTACTAATATGGAAACTG
>CATKHJ010208258.1:0-22278 GCA_949750685.1 Vernicia montana | reverse complement strand
CTCCAGAAGAGTGATGAAATAGATATCCACCAAATTCGCTCGAGTGACAACATAACAGACTTATTTACTAAGTTCTCATCTAATGTCATATTTGAATGACTTGTTTTATTGATTGATATGTGCCGTTTTAAAATGTTGTCCTCATCAGGGGGAGCGAATCAGTATAAGATTGTACTCTTTTTCCTTAGTCAAGTTTTTATCCCACAGGGTTTTCTTGACCAAAGGTTTTAATGAGGCAGTCTGTGCAATGATAGAATAGTGCATGAATTGTACTCTTTTCCTTAGCTATGTTTTTTTTTTCCCACTGGGTTTTATAGCTAGGTTTTTAACGAGACATATTCATGGCGTAAGTAATATCCAAGGGGGAGTGTTATAGATAATTATTATATGTGGATATTACTTAAACATCCTTGAGTATATATTTTAGAGAGATTATAGTATAGGGTTATTTCAGTAATGTTGTATACACTAAACCCTAATTATTCCTCTATATAAGGGAAACTAGAGTTAATCTAATAATAAGAGTTTGGAGCCCCTTTTACTCTCTATATATTTTCTCTTTCTCTCTTTACTTTATTACTTTATATCTCTTCTTATTGTCTTTGATATACTGAGCTAATAAGCCGATTTACAACACTCATTTAATATTTTATATTTAATTAATGTGAAATTTATCTTCACGTTCTTTCATTTTTATTCTTCATTAATTTTTAATTTCATTCTTCTTTTTTCAATTATTGGGTCTAAGTTGACACTTGACAAGCATATAGTGACTATCGTTCGGGTCACCTGGAAACATAATTTACATGCAAGGATTCAAGTACCTGTTTTGATACCATGTAAGAAATATTAGGAGCTTATATAATCATAAGAGTATCAATTTCAAAAACTAGTTTTTAAAGTTAGTTTTCTCAAATTTATATTAGGTGATATTTGGTAAAACTGAAAATTAAGTGCTGAAAATTTAAATGTTGAATTTTAAGTACTAAATAATATAAGTGATATAGTTTTTAAAATGTAAATTATTTATAAAAATTTAATTACGTATTCAATAGAAATTCTAAGTTAAATATTTTAACTTATTATTTTAAGTGATTTTTGATTTAATTGAAAATTTTAAGTTGAAATTATTTTATATTATCAAACCATCTTAAAATTAATAAGTGTTGAAAATATTAAATTATAAGTTGAATTATCAAACACCCCCTTAATTTGATACTAAATTAACAAAAAATATAAAGTATAAAATGGATTTTATTTTACGATAATGGAAATAGTATTATTATATAGAACGAATTTGTTTTGTTTTTCTTTAATGAATGGATTTGTTTTACTTTTATAAGAGAGTTTTAAAAAATTTTGTTATAATTTGAATTTTTAATTGGTACACATCTAATCATTTTTTTAGCATTAATTTTAATTGTAAAATTTAAATTTTGACGTTTCTTTTTAAAGTAATTTTATTTTATTATTAGTCTAAAATACCAATTAATTATTACTCTTTTCATTTTTTTAATTGTAGTTTTTTTATTATTTCATAAAAATTAAGAATTAATTAATTATATAAAACTTTAAGAATAATGGTTAAATTACCTTTATTGATTATAAAGTAATCATAATATGTACATTAATTATAGAGTAAATAAAAATAAAATTAGAAAAAAAATAAAATTTTGTTATTTTTTAAAGTAATAATTATTTTAAATTTTGTTTTTTTAAAAAATATCAAATAAAAAAGAACGAAGAGAGTATTATTTTTTAAGTTAACACCAAATGTGTAATTTTATTTTTTTTTTCCAAACCAAATGTGTAATTAATAAAGCCATTTTAGTCCATGTAAATTCTAGGCAACGTTTCTGCCAAAAAAAAAAAAAAAAAAAAAAATCTAGGCAACGTGGTTGGATTCAAACCATTGATTTTTTATTAAGTTTTTATCATTAGAGTTAAAATAATTTGAAATTGTATATATTAATAAATGATATTAAATGGGCATCAAGAAAAACATGGGGCCACACGGTTTTCTAAAGCTAATCTATAAGTTTTTCTAGTTAAAGACACGCCATCCTTCTACGTGTCTTGATGCTCTTGTCGGCAGCATTTTTTTTCACTTCACAAAGATGATAAATTAATTAGCAAAATATATTTAGTCTTATAATTATCTGTACTAATAATAATAATAATAATAATAATAATAAGATAAATTAAAATAATAATAATAATAATAATAATAATAATAAGAAAAAAAAAGAAGAAGAAGAAGAAGAAGGGAGTTCCTGTTATTTCAACTTTATAAATAAATTTAGGAATTTAATTGAGTGATGTATGAGTTGTTTTTGAAACTGTGAAATTTTATATTTAAATATTTATTAAAATTAAATTTATAAAAAGAAAAAATTCAAATAGAAATATAAAATTGAATTTATGTTATTCATTCTTAAATTTTGTTGTTTTTAAAATAATAATAATAAAAAAAAAACCATTAGCCAGTATCTTAAAAAAAAAAGGTTTCATTATAATTATTTTTTTTTAATAAAAAAAAAATTCATTTATTCATAATATTAAAAGTAAAAAACTATTACAAAGATATAAAGATAAATAAATAAAATATGCTATTTTTAAAATGACTAATATATTTATTTATTTTCTTAAAATTCTATGATTAGATCGTATCCTCATATGTGCAAAGTCCACATCCAAAACTCCAATTTTCAACAAATGTGGATATACGAAAGAAAAAGTCTCGCCTGACACGGTGGTGGTCCACTCTACTCAATACTGTAGGCCCCGGTAGTTCAGTCCCCAATCACACCACGTGTTACGCCGTGTACGGAGGAGCAATGCAATGCAATCAATCAGCTAGTACTACCTGATCCAGTAGTGATAAGCACTCTTACTATTCAGAAAATTATTGCTTACGCCACCAAATCAACGAATGATAAATATTTTAAAAAATACTTTTTTTTTTTTTTTTTATCTAATGAAAAAATATCCATACCGTTTTTACCCTTATGTTCTTATCTCCTCAGTTGATGTATAACAAGAATTTTCAGTTACTATTCACTGATCACCACCACCTTCTTTCTCTCCTCCCTCCACGATCTGTTTTTTTAATCCATTTTTATTATATTTTTTAAATAATACTTCTCTCGTTGGCTTTGTCTTTATACATAAATCTTTCACAAAGAAGAGAATTACTCTGTTAAGAAGAAGAAGATGGAGAAGCCTCTGCTTGGAGAAACCAGTGGCGATGGTAATTTCAGAGAGAGAGATCGAACGGCGACCTTTAATCGTCGCTCTGATGCTATAACTTACGGTTCTCGTTATCAGAAGGCAGCAGCTCTTGTCGATCTGGTTAGAAAAAATAACAAAATGATCCCGTTTTATGCGATTATGATTGTCGTTTTATATAATGTTAGTACCTGCAGAGTGATTATGATTTGTAATGTATATCCAGGCTGTGGATGGAATTGGTCTACCTGAGCAAATTCTTGATCAATCAAACTTTGCAAGTGCTGCAAAAGTCTATTTTTTTTATACTCGATTGGATTTTATTTGGACTCTTAATTACTTTGCATTGATTGTTCTCAATTTCTTGGAGGTTAGTCTTCTAAAATTAGAAAATTCTCTCTACAATGGCTGTGTTTGTGTAGATGTTTATGTTATTCTTTGTTTGGTGAATCTGTGCAGAAACCTTTGTGGTGTTCAAATTATTCTTCTGCACATTCTTGCAAAGATAAAGAGTATTTCTATCTTGGGGATTTGCCTTACTTAAATGGCATAGAGAATTTTACTTATGAGGTATCCAGTGCATATTGATCACTTTAAAGCATGAATCAATCTTTGGATATTATGGTCGTTTGCAAGTTAAACAATTTCTGTTTTCTTCTGCAGGGCATAACTCTTGTTATACTTATACTGCATATTTTATTTCCAATTTTATACGAAGGGTCCCGGATCTTCTGGAGAAATTCTTTGAATCTGTTAAAGGTAATTGTGCAGCCTGAAAATTGCATTATTGTATTATGTATGCACCAGCATAATATTAATATGCTTCTACTTGTGCAGTTACCCAATGTTCTGTTTTCTATCAAAACAGATCTGGCATTAACAATCGCATTGCTTCCTGTAGATTGTTATGCAAACAAGTTTATTTGATCAGTTAGAAATTTTCTTAATATCTCTACAGTATAATCTACAATTCTTTTTGGTCAACAAAGTACTTATGCAAATAGTTGATTGTTGTTACTGGTGCTTACTGCCAAGTACAAGATGATAAGTTTGCTTGCATTTTTCTCTACTGTAATGCTTCAAAATCTTTCTCTGCATTTTCCATATCATGCTGTTATTAACATGTTTTAAAAATGAGACAATGAGTACGTGTGGCTTCATGCTCATTAGCTTATATGATCACATTTCTTCTCTCTCCCTCTCTTGTTGCGATAAATCTATAAGTGCACATATCGTTAACAAGTAATATAGTGTATGAGTAGAGTGTCGATCCTACGAAGAAGGGTCAACAAGTACCAAAATTATGAATTACGTTATTATTTAGAAAATCGATTAAGATTTTAGAATAAGTAAACTAAAATAGATAAGAGAAAAATTAAAAGATAAATTCAATATATGAAAAAGGTTTAGGATTTAGATTTCATTAATTGACTACCTATGACTTTTCTATATTTTTTAAATTGGTTTTATCTTATTAGAATTAATGATTAGATTTCTCTAATTGATATGATGTTCTCTCCCCAGACACAACACATATATTAATGTTAATTTTATGTAACTCTCGTGATAACAAGCAATTAACACAAATCTATTAAAGATTGGTGAAAATCTCATAAACAATTACAAATGATTGTTCTTATATTTAAGCAACACATATCCTAGGTTAATTATCTTAATGAACTAATATTATATTTTCATTCTCGTTACTTTATACAATATCTTTAATTTATGCAACTAATGATAAATTAATCACAATCATTAAACCCTAAGATTAAAGATTAATTCCAACAATCTCAAACTAATCAATCAAACAAAGATTATCATAGATAAATCAAAAAATTATATCTAAATTATAGAGAAAGAAATTAGTTACTCATGGTATAGATAAAAGCAATAAATTCAACAATTAGATTTGAAGGAAAAATCAATTGAAACTATTGTTGAAATTAAAGTAATAATGAAGAACAAAGTTTAAGAAGGAACTCTTGAATGAATTTGGATTAAGGGGAGCTCCAGGTCTTCAATCTTGAGATCTTCTCTTGTCAAACTTCTAAGAAAACTAATTAAAATCTTTAAGAGAAACTTACAAAGAATTTGAGGTAGAGAAACTTGATTCCTTACTTCTAAGAATTCTAATCTATATATTGACAATAAAACTTAGGTTTAGGAGGATTTAGAAGTCTTTAGAAATCCAGGAAAGTCGAAGTCCCAAACTACCCTTGAAGTTGGGTGAAAATAGGAAGAATTTCGCGGAAGGAAAATAACTTCGCAGACCCGTTAGAGGCTGCACGGCCATGCACCCTTCTTCTTTCTTTGGTGCCGAAAACCAACTCAGGTAGATCCATTTTAATCTGCACAGTCGTGCGACACACCTCTTGCACGGCCATGCACCTTTTTTTTTTTTAGCTTTTTGGCACTTCTTTCTTCTTTCTTGCTTCCCACTCTTTCCGTTTGAACTCCAAACTTCTGATTTATTTGAAATGGCTTAAAAACCTTCCAAAGAACCTAAGAAAACTTTAAACAAATTATAAAAATAAAAATTTAACAAAACAAAGAAAAATCAAAACATAAACGAAACAATAGATGAATTAATCTTAACAAATACTCATTATATTATTGTCATATTTGAAGCTCATCATCTCCCTCTCTTATATGATCACATTTTGTCTTGATTGAATGGCCTGGCTGTCTATTATAATCTTGAATGTTATGCTTAAGTACATGCTTTCTATTTCTTCTTCCTAAAGATGCTTTCTTTTTTGGGTTTGATTTTTCAGGTTTTTTGCTTATCAATTTTGGTAGCCGATTTACTGGTTTATGTTCTCTATTTGTCTCCTGTGGCCATTGATTATCTTCCTGTCAGGATTGCCCCATATATAAGAGTTATCTTGTTTATCCTATTTATCAGGTATCATGTGATAATAATTTTTTATTCTCATATAAACTCATTTATTTTTATTAGGGTGTCTAGATTTAAGAAAAGCACTGCCATGTGCATTGTGACTTGTCTAGGGTATAATACATCAACTTATATTTCAAAGTTCAAAATGGTAAAATTGTTGGTCAGCTTAAAATTATGAACTTCCCTACACCTTTTGTATGGAGACATCTCTGTGTAAGGTGTCGTTGTGATACGATTCCAATTGTCACTGCTCTTTGATACGAGGACAATCTATTTTTACTTTGGTTATTCGCAAGAACATGCTGCTTAGATCATTGGAAATTTGTAACATAACTAAAAGTATTGTCGCCTCTTTTCATATCCAGTGAATTTCAACTGAAAATTGTTTGAGACTGCTGTCTTGTAGACTTCTCATATCTTCAGTGGTTAAAGTGATTTTGTTAAATTCTTGGGGAAAAGAAAAAGAAGTTCAGGGAGATGGCATGGTCTGTTGTTTATATGTTCTAGTTCTGGATCCTTACTTTAAAGTGGTCTTTACCCCGGAAATTTGTGGATTAAGTCTGGGCCTACAATCTATCTTGGAGAAATAATAAAATATTATTTGGGTGACATAGTTTAATTACTTTATAGGCAGTGATTCAAAGACTTAATGTTCTTCTCTCTTCTTTTTAAATGGATAGATATTATGGAGTCACAAAACATTGATTTCCTACACTTTTCTTTCTTCCATCCATTAAAAGAAACATCTCATATGATAACTTGCTGGGGCTATAAAGGATTTCTAATGGCCCAAGGACCAGAAGATTGATATAGAGTTCTTTAACGGACCATTTTGTGAAGGCAAATGCAATTAGATTGGGGTCTAAAAGTCCTTATTCGACTTCTTCTTTTAAGTTGTTATACTGGACATAACTGATATTATTTTGGGCTGTCAAACTACTTAAGCTTCTTGATTTGATGTTTGTTCTTTTTGTCATGATCTCAGGGATTTGCAGAATAGCATCATCATTCTGGCTGGAATGCTTAAAACATACTTAAACATCTTGGTTTGTTCACAATCCTACCATCGCTTCTTTATAATTATTGCTGCCTGACTTGCAAGTTGCAACCAATCTTAGTTTGCAATTGTTGTCTGTCTTAGATTGCCTTAGAATATTCATTTCATTAGATATTTTACTTACATTTCTCTTCTATTATATTCTGAATTTGATATGCTTGTTAGCTGTGTGAGTACATGTTGGATAATTTTTTTATTTCTTCCACGGCTGATTACTCTCTGCTTCTTGAATTGCAGGCTCTATGGCTATTATTTCTTCTGTTTTCCAGTTGGCTAGCCTACGTCATTTTTGAAGATACCCAACAGGGAAAAACAGTTTTTACTTCATATGGAACTACATTGTACCAGATGTTTGTTTTATTTACGACATCCAACAATCCAGATGTATGGATACCGGCATATAAGTAAGTTTGGAAAGTGGATTAGGTGATCCTTTTATTTTAATTATTGTAAACTTTTCAATCCAGAGGCATAGCTTCAATGACGATGTTAAGATTGATTTGTATTAATATAAAAATTTAAAAAAAGTTGGGTTGAGGAGAACATAGATAAAATAAAGGCAGCAAGAAAACTTGAGGATTCATGTAAACCAATTCCAATTAGTTTGAAAATAATGACTTCGTTTCATATTAAATGTGATGCTATTCATCTTTGGTGTTTTGAGGCGCCCCAAACTGAAGATTCTGAAGACTAGGCCTTTTGAAAACACTGGAACTGCAGATTCTTGTGCATCAGATTGTCATAACAGAGCACAACCTTATAAGAAATTGATATAAACTAAGTTCCACATGATGCTTTATGTTTCGCTAGTGATAATTTGTATGACTTCAACTTGGATTAAGCTGGTTAAAGATATGAACACAAACTATGTTTTTTCGGTAACATAAAAGCTCTATATTGCCCAATGAAATACCATCTCTAAACTCTAATTAGTTAGATATGTGTGCCCCTACCAGTTCTGTACTTTTAATCTGTTAGCTAGGCCTACTTATAAGCCGCATTTCCTGTTGAACACTGTAAATAAAAGAGTGGTAAATTTTCCTTGGAGTAGTAGCAATCTGCTTAAGGTTTTATACTGGTTTTTGCTTTTCTGTCCTGTTTTCGTTTTTCATATGGTGGAAGCCATGCATTTGTTTATTTTAATTTTGCCTTTTCTGTGCTGTTTTAATTAAGGTCTGGTAGAGATGGTGACTAAATCATGCATACAAAATCTAAATTGTATTGGTTATCATCTTATTTTCTTTTTCAGGGCTTCACGTTGGTATTGCCTGTTTTTTGTTCTCTATGTGCTGCTGGGTGTTTACTTCGTCACCAACTTGATCCTTGCTGTTGTATATGACAGCTTCAAAGGTCAGGTATAGTTGTGAGTCTGAAAAGTAAAGCATGCAACTAGCACTTATGTGGTCTTCCTCTCATTTTTAACTTTTGATGGTGTTTCTTTTAAGCATCCAGCTAACAATTCTCATTTTTCATGTATTTCCAAGAAAAAAAAACAGAAATTACATGTTTACATCTTCATTTTGTTGTAGCTTGCGAAGCAAGTTTCTGAGACAGACTGCACAAGGAAAAGAATGTTGGAGAAAGCCTTCAACCTCCTTGATAAAGATGTAAGTATGATGTCACCTTGCAGTTAGATCTCCTCTTAGCCTGATTTCAACTCTCTTTACTCTCAATTTGCTATAGCCTAATTTTACTTCACGGTGGTCAGGTATGTTTATGCATATGCATGCTCGAAAATTTATCTTTGTGCTTAAATATTGTTTGTTTATATATGACTTTGCCCTTTTAGACAACATTCTTAATGTATTAGCATAAACTCTTAAAGATTTCTTGTTGAGGGAGGAATATCATTCCCCAAGTCCCTTTGAGATTAATAGAATCGGGACCATTCAAAGAAGAATTGCATGGCTTCTATGTAATAATGGTGTGTATTTTTCTTGAAGTAGAGAAATGACTCTTAGCGCTTGTTGGGATGAGCAATTGGAAGCCAGTAGTTGGCATTTGGGCTCCCAACTACTGGTTTGGGGTGTTTGGTTAATATAGTGGTTGGAGGCTTGGAGCAGTGTTTCAAACTCTAGCAGTTAGTGGTTTAAAACTATAGCTGAAACATAAAAAGCCGAAATTTCTATCCATAGGTGTCTGACTTTCAACTGCTAACCACCAGGCTGTAACTTTAAACTGTTGAGCACCAATTGCTAACGATTGAATGTGACCACTAAGCCGAATGGGTCATTAATCTAATGCATTAAATTAACATGATATATTATATTGATTCTTGTATCATTGACAGATGTACAGAGATAATTTTTATTGTTAAATACTTAATTTAGCCTTTGTGATGGTGTGGCCGGCCTCCTAATCTAGTGGTATCTAAGAATTAGTAGCATTTTAGGTTGGATGTTCTATTCACTCTGTCTCGGTCCTGTATCAATGTAAGGAGTAGAATTTAAGTCTGCGCAGGAAACTCATTTAAAACATCCTGCATATGCAACGAAGACAGATAATGCACAAATGGGCATGAAAGAGTGGATATGTTTGAGTCGAAGACAACAGAAGATTAAAATGAGATCCCTAAAATGCATAAATAGAGGCAGAAAACAAATAAGGAAATTCAAATTTGAAGGCTCAAGCTTAGAATTATGGTCCAGATCTAATAAATAGAGTACTTCCTAGTCCTTTAAGAGTTCTATTTATGCATATATTCAAATAAATAAGCTGGTGTATTTGAAGAGTTTACACTGCCAGGAAAGAGTTATTGTTCCAAGTTAATAGAAAAATTTGTGAATGCTATAAGAAAGCTAAATCATGCACTAGAATCCAAAACCATTGCGTTTCTTATATCATTGATAGAATGATATATGTTAAAGTAAGCCTCCAGATTTTTTTGATTGGCATGAAGTAAGGACAAAATAAGTTTTAGAAGGGACTGTCAAACAGAAAATTTTCGCATCATGATAGTTTAGCAAGCCTCTTATAGATAGGAGACTGTCAATTTTGAGTTACAGCAATCATAGATTTAAATAACGGCCATTACGTAACGGTATTTTGCCTTACCGTTACCGTTATGGGCGTTATATAACACACAAAAAAAAAAATGTAAACTTAACGGCCGTTATATAATGATCACGGCCGTTATATAACGGTGTGACAGTCATTATGGAGTCTGTCAGCTTTTTTTTTTTTTTTTTAATATGAATTATGCTTATTAATTATCTAAATTATTAATTTTTATCAAAAATTATAAATGTAGAGTCTTTATTTATAAGGTATTATGCTTATTAATTGATTATAACTCTTAAATTTAGTGATTTATATTAATATTTCTCAATTTGCAATTTTTTGCGGTAAAATTGTGTAGCGGTTGGCTATTACCGTTACATTATGGCCGCGACGATCCCATTACTGTTACTGTTACACGCGACCGCAACAGCGAAAGTGACCACGACCGCGATTTACATCTATGACAGCAATTACATGTTGCAGTTTTCTTTAATTATAGTGGATAGACTAATGAACATATTTGATGAAAAGGCTCCGGATTGTCTTTTGTTTTCTTTTTTCCTGATGATTCAACCCTCTTTAGTGGTATGTATGAAACATTGATTTATACTGCCATTTAGGTTAATGCAATAGATATATAGCTGTATCGTGAATATGCAGATTCTAGACATAGTATGTATAGATATAAATATTCATATATAGACTGAGTGAGATATTCTGGCTCTGCTGTCTAATTCATTGCCGGAATACCATTTTATTTTGCTTTATTTACAAGGGTACAGCAATTTTATACTTGAATGGCACCATTTTTTACTTAGTAAAAGTGCCCACTAGTACATTTGAAATACGGTGCAACTTTTTTGTTTTCTTGCTAATTGTAATTGTTATAATTTTCTGTTACTGCACTTTATATTGTTGGTTTTGGCATATTTTGTTAATGGGATTGTGTTCTTTGTAATACAGAATTTTGAATTTCTTAATAAGAAGCAATGTATTCAACTGTTTGAAGAATTGAACAAATACAGGTATTGTTATTTAGTTTCTTCAGCACACTTCTCGATCATGACACCCCAAAAATCGAATCTTGGTTTTGAAGGATATGTTAAGAACCCTAATCTGCCCTATGTCATGCCCGACAATGGAGGAGAAACCATCTTTGAACTGAAGAGGTGCCTCAGTATAGGAGATAGAGATACCAAAACCACTAGACAGTTTCTTGTTTTCTTTCTCTCCATCATTTGCTGAGATCTAAGCAGGATGAGTGAACCATGAAATAGTGTACTCATCATTTAGCAGTGAATGTAAGATGCATTGATGAAGAAATGATGAAAATATGGTGTTAAGATATTTAGCGGGCAGGTTTCTACATGACATTGAATTCTTTTCTGTGATCAAGGACTTTGCGTATTATTTTTCTTTAATTTTGATATTTATATATGCTAAAAGTAAACCTTTAATATTTTTATTAGGACCATGCCAAAAATATCAGAAGAAGAATTCGAGTTTATATTTGATGAGCTGGATGATACTCATGATTTCAAGGTACATTCTTACTTTTCATCTCTTTTTTTAAATAGATTACATTTTTTTTTCATCGATTTGACTACATAACTATGCATATATAGATGACCAAAGGCAAAACCAAAACCAAAAGTAGAAGAAGAAGAATTTATCTTTATTATAACTATCATTAATAATATGTATGTAGCAGTCAAAATTTTTAAGATTGAGAAGAAAATGGAAAAGCTGAAGTATTTATCAACAATATCTTTTTGCTATTTGCATTGATCACTTCTGTTTCTCCTCTGGCACAGATGCAAACTTATCATGCATATAAATGTAGCTGGCATTGATTATAATATAGTTTTTGTTTTATGATTTTCAACCTCTAGACATGGAAAACTGATAAATAAATGAATATTTGACTCATGGGATATAAATTTGGTACCCAAATCTTCTCATTTAGCAAAATTACAATTGTTTTATTTTGTCACTTGAATGGTTTCTTCCCTCTTGCCTTCTGGCTGGTATACCACCTCTTTGAAATGTCAGCTGCCATCCTTTATAAAGACATAAATTTAGTTATCATTTATTGGTTGCTCATCATCCTCTTATCTTTTGTTGCTTTGTCTTCTCTTATGTAGATCAACTTGGATGAATTTGCTGACCTTTGTAATGCAATTGCTCTAAGATTCCAAAAGGAGGATGTTGTAAGTTATATTGTTCTGAAACCAAATCTCAAGGAAACTTCCTAGAGCTTTGAAATTGCATCATTGACTTATGGGTTCTGGTTGCAGCCATCTTACTTCGAGTATTGTCCCTCAATCTACCATTCACATTTCTCTGAAAATCTGAAAGCCTTTGTGAGGAGCCCCAAGTTTGGCTACTTAGTATCTTTCATTCTTGTTGTGAATCTGATTGCTGTTATCATCGAATCAACGGTAAATTTAATAGAGCTAGCATTTGACAGTATTTTCTCATCTTTTGATTATCGGTATATTGAATTAAATCTGCTAGAGAGTTTATTTGTTAGATATTAAAATTCTCTTAGAATTTTTGGTTTTTGAATCTGCTGTATGTTTAGTGCTGTAAATGTAATTGCATTTTACTTGAGAATTATGTGAAATTTTGATTTACATATTACCAGGCTCATGAGCTTGTGTTAATTGACTCGAGTCCTTATTGCATGTTTCAGTTAAAATGTGATCTAAAAAATTGATTAGTTTTGTCAATCCTCTCTTTTCACCCCCTCTCCACTCCCCCTCTTGGTGTCTCACCATGAAATGGGGATAAAAATAAAAATAAAAAAAGAAGATATTTTGTAGCATTGCTATAGAAGATAATATCAAGCTAACTCAACATAACAACCTATGTTTATCATAATTTATGTAATAGAAGAAAGCTTATGGTGCCTATAGGAACAGTTTGGAGAGCAGGTATAAAGTAGATTAGAATTCATGTAAAGAAATAAGTTAAAAGAGATACAGAGAATGAACTGACCAAATCTTGGCAATAACATTCCTTTTGGCCGAAGTCAGAACCAGTTTTATTTTAGATCAGCCCCATGAATATGGTTCAGCAGTATTATTATTGGTTTTTCTTTGCCTCTGCTCCACCTGTGGCAACTTTTGTATTCTTCTAGAGGATATACTGCATGATTTGAACCTTGAATCCTGCTTGAACTAAACCTTGGAAGAGCTATGAATTATCATAACATTATAGGAAAGAGAACCTAAGCTTGGTTGGAGTTTTCTTCCCCACAATAAAATCATGGCAAAGAGATTTTAGTACAAAAAAAAAGAAAAATGTATCATGCTAAGTGCCTAAGAAGGGAACAGCAAGAAACAAACAAAAAATATTTATTAAAATAAAAATGCTCTCTGATCTAACTAGGTGTAATGCAGAACGCATGATAAAGCCAGAAAAACCATTCAATTCTAGAGGACCTGTATAGGTGGTTATTTTTACTCGCAAAACATTTGCATCCCTTTCTACCTAGATGCACAAATCACAGCAAATATAACACACTAAAACAAATTTTCGTTTTCTGTTCTTCCCATAACCTTCTAGTGAAGTAACAATAGATTTCGCCAAGTTTCTGGGCAATGCACTGTTCAGTGAAAGTCCTAATGCCTATTCTAGATACTGCAAGCGCAATAACCTAATAAGAATTCACATCAGAAAGTTGCAGTACTGAATGAAGTTCAAATCATATTGATTGCTCTTGAGAAATGAAAAACAATTAAGAAACGATGGCAGCTTTGTCATCTCTTCATAAGAAATGAAGATCCCAACAAATACTTGTCGCATACAAGGTGTAAAACCTAGTAATGAGAGGAGAATGCTAATCATCTTCTTATTCATTCTTGAGTAGCTGAGATTTTATGGGTCTCATTTGTTGTTCATGTAGGCCGTAGGGATGTATTGGAATCTTTTGGTTTCTATGAATGAGATCCCTAAAGGGTGGTGAAGCCATTTTGAAGGTGAAGAAAATGATGTATGGTAGTGGGAGCATTGTGAGGGTTATCCTGATTATTCTGTTAAAGCATATAGATGAAGTGATGTTGCTCTATCGTGAATCATGTTAAACTCAACATCAGATTAAGCAAGCAACTAATGAAACTAAGATAGCTGATGTAATTCTTTGATAATGGCGTAAAGCTCTATTACAGCTGAACTTATGCAAGCTATGTCTTGGAGAAGACCAAGAATAAGAAGCTTTGGGATAAATGACAGGCATTCTAGAACTCCTACTCTGCTTTGACATATACGAAGACATAATAAAGAATTCACTACTCATAACTAAAAGTTTGAACCAACCGAGAACATCTACATAGTTACTTGTATCTTTGACTATCAAAATGTTGACTCAGTTTTGCTAACCTTGTATGTATATTTATTTGCAGCTTGATATAGAAAATAATTCTGCTCAAAAAGTCTGGCAAGAGGTGGAATTTGTGTTTGGTATGTTTTCTCCTCTCCTTATATATATTGTATCAATATTAATGCCATGCTCATACACCAGTCAAGATGAGGATGAGCTCATAATGAAAGAAGTTATGGTTGCTGTTTGTTTAAAATAGTCATGCATTTCAGACTAGTCTTGAAAGCTAAATAGGTGTTTCATATGGACTGTGCAATTGATAATTCTAAAATTATGTCTGATAAAAGTGGGATTCTGTATATCTGGGGTTAACTGCCTATTAACTTGAAAATCTTTAATATAAGTTTTTTCTTGGTGTATTATAATGGTTTATGTTATGCTACTTCGCTCAGATTATGTACATGGATTTCATGGTTGCCTGTTGTCCATCAGGGTGGATCTATGTTCTGGAAATGGCACTAAAAGTATACTCTTTGGGATTTGAGAACTATTGGACGGATGGTCAAAATCGTTTTGATTTTCTGATCACCTGGGTAATAGGTAATTTCTTTGCATAATCATCTAGTCATGTTATTCATTTCCAGTGATTATTCCACTGCCACTATTTCAGTAAAAACTATGTTCTATTTCATATATCCTCTAGGATTTGTTGTGCAAAGAAACATTTGATTGCAGTCATGTTCTGTTTTTTATCATCTAATGAGTGAATTTATGACCACATAGGACATAGGATGATGTGTCATGTACCTGACTCATGGGAGTAGAATTGCAGTGGATTAGGATTAGAAATTGAAGAGGAAAGATTAGAAATAGAAGAATATAGATGGGAGAGAAATAGAGATAGAACAGAACAAGGAAGAAGAACAATAGAGAGAGGAAAAATGAGATTGTTTGATTAATATTCTGAATTCCCTTTCTCCTTTACATTTGTGTCTATATATAGACTCGTTATTGGCTCTAACTACAATTCACTAAAAAACAAATATCTAGCCAGACAACTAACAGAATACTAAATGACAAATGACAAGTAATACTAAATGACAATAATAAATAGCTATTCAATAACAAATTGCTGATATTATTCTTGGCTGCAATTGATGCTGATGCTTGGTCCATGACAATACTCCCCTCTTGGACAATTTCCTTGTCCTCAAGGAAAAAATTGTGGAAATTGAGATTTTACAAAGGCAAATTCTCCCAAATAGTATCTGAAGGACTAAGATTAATCCTAGTAATTAAAACTTGCTCAACATTTGCATTTCCACACTAGGCAAAAGATGGAGAAGCAACCAAGGCTATACAATATAGCATTTACAACATCCATATATAGCCCTATAGACTCCATTATCTCCCATTCTGACAATCTTTTTCTTTGCCTTCTCCACTTCTCAAACTCCATCTCTTAAAGAATTATAATACCATTTGATGTCCGCTTAAAAGCACATGCACCATAAAAATTCCATAAAACATCATCCCCAATAATATTTCTATTTTCTTTTTCGAGAAAATTATTAACATGAGTAACTTGAGTTATTCTGTCATTTCCATAAACACCTACAATGCATAAATCTTTCAATGATAGAAAGTTTACTTTACCGTCAATACTTCCTCCAACACAAGTTTCATTCTTATTTTTATCATTTTTCACATCAAGAATAGTCTCATCAATTGAAACAAAATCTGATTTAGGAATAAATTTATCCAAATCAGATTTTTGCATTAACTTTCCACAATCATTTTTCTCTTTTTTAATTTTAATAGAGAATACCTGAATCATAGAATTCATGTCTTCATCATGAGATTGCACAAATTTGTTCATTGAATCCCTAATTCGCCCTAACATTCTTTGATTCTCCACTTGCATATCTTGAAGCATCTTATTGTAGCCTTGAGTTGTTTCAAAGAGAGTCTGAGATGTTTGTTCCCAAATTTCCAGAAACGCCTCTAATTGCGCCTCCAATTGCTTGTGATCCACCATAGAATCGCTAAGATTTAGATTTTTTTTTTTTAACAAAGTAGGATAAGCCTCTATTGATAGAGGAATCAGAGAAAGAACGAAGATAGAAATTTAGAGAAATCTCAAGAGAGACTTGAGAAGATTGGAGAGGAAAGAAGAGACAAAAGAAAACTAGGGCAAGAACAGATTATAGAGGAAGATTGAGAGAGAATATAAGAAGAAAATTTGAGATTTAAAGAGGTTGTTTGTTTACCGAGAAAATAGAGAAGAGAAGAAAAGAAATAGAGAGGAAGACCGAAAATTGAAGAAAAATAGAGGAATTGAAGAAGCCATGGTCAAGGATCGATCGTTCTGATACCATCTGTCATGTACCTGACTCATGGGAGTAGAATTGCAGTGGATTAGGATTAGAAATTGAAGAGGAAAGATTAGAAATAGAAGAATATAGATTGGAGAGAAATAGAGATAGAACAGAATGAGGAAGAAGAACAATAGAGAGAGGAAAAATGAGATTGTTTGATTAATATTCTGAATTCCCTTTCTCCATTACATTTATGTCTATATATAGACTCATCATTGGCTCTAACAACAATTTACTACAAAACAAATATCTAGCCAGGCAACTAACAGAATACTAAATGACAAATGACAAGTAATACTAAATGACAATAATAAATAGCTATTCAATAACAAATTGTTGATATTATCCTTGGTTGCAATTGATGCTGATGCTTGGTCCATGACAATGTGTTTAAAATTAATTACTTCTTACATATTGCATGGGAGTTTTATGGGGTGATGGAAAGGAAAGTTGATGTGTGCCAAGGAGTGGAAATGGAATTGGATGTAATGGAAAGTTAATTAACCTCACTTTGTTTGGGAGTTGAATGGATTAAAAGGTAATGAGTGTAAAAGCACTTAAAAACTTTACTCTCTTTAACCCACAATAGGTTAAGAAAAATGGGTATGATTTCACCTTCATTATCTTTTCATTATACTTTAAAGGCCTAATCACCAGAAAAATTCAAACCTTCTAATAGATTACTTTATCCTAATTTCGGAATTAATTGCAATCATATCCATTTGGTGAAATTACACGAATTTTGTGGAGGGTTATGATGAAGTTGAGTTTGGTGATGAGTGACAAGAAAAAATGATAGGTACACTAGCCTATTTTTCATTTCAATTTTGGCCCAATGGATTCAATTACAACTCATTTTGGAAATTAGGGTAAAATAGTCTATTTTGAGAAGTTTGAGCATAATTATATTTTTTTGAAAGATTTGTTTTTTTTGGGTCATTAGGCCCACTTTAAAACAAATCCTGAAACAAAGTTAAGATGCTAACCTCATTTTCATTCCACCCTTTAACTCCTTCAAACCAACTCCCATGCAATGCAGTCTCAATTTTTTTTTTTTTTTTTGGCAGCACTCTGGTATCCTAGTTTGTAGGGAGCACTAATCCATGTGTTGAATACATTGTAAGCTGTGTTCATGTACAAAATCTATCCATATTTTTTTTTCTTCTCTCAATAATTATCGTTAGGGGAAATTTTGAGAAATTTATCAATGTTATACTTCCAAGAAATCAGGGTGGATAATCATCTTAGGGCCATGATAAAAGGTAAAGGTGGACAGTAATTTTGGGATGGAAACTATTTTTATCTCTTTATGCTGGTTTCCTGGAATTGGATTTGTGCCCCATTACCTTTCCACGACTTTCATTCTAGTTTCCATATTTGGATCCAAGAAGAACCACAAAGGAAAAGTTTGTTAGATATCTAATCCCACATTTGAACCTAGAATTTTGAATGGAAATCCCCCAGTGACGATCATCCTTCCAAGTTCCAACACAGATGTTGCCAACCACCAACACTTTTTCCCCAATAATTCAAAATGGAACATTTTCAACTTTCCGACAATGGGGCATCGAGAAGAGGTCACTATTTGCAAGTCCTATAGTAAAGTTATGCTATATGAAGAGAAAATTATCAGAAGGCAATCGTAAAGGAATATGCCATGGAGTGTCATGTCTTTACTGTTGGTTCATTGCTACATTTTAGAAAAAAAAAAGAAAAGAATCTTTTATTTACTGAAAGCAAATAATGCCCTGTGTGTACGAGAAGGCCATATTCCTGAAGGCCTGAAACAGAACAGAGATATGATATGCATTATTTGATCCAAGATCAAATGCAAACTGCGAATGACATGCATCATTTTCTATAACTTGCATTATTAACTCTCTTTTCATTTATTTGAACCTAAAATTTTTATAGTTGAACTGATTCAGTTCCAAATTCTTATCACACTGACAGGAATTGTAATCACTGTTTATAAACATTACATGTTCTAAACAATTTTCTACAGAATTTTATTTGATCGTGCCTTATTTTGGCTGCAATGCATTACAGTGACCGTAAGTGTATGTTTGCAGTTATTGGAGAAACTATAACTTTTGCATCCCCTAATGGACTGACTTTTCTTTCAAATGGAGAATGGTATGTGGACTATTTAATCTTCACATCTCTAGCTTATGTATACCTTTACATTTTCTACATTGCACTCTTGTTCCTTGTTACCTCTTTTGTTTTTTTTTTTTTTAATGGATGTTTTCTAGATTGTTCAGGTTGGGAATGATGAAAAATGAGTTGGATGATTAGAGTGCTTGTCTGTTCTATTTACCTGAATTGTTTTGAACAAAATGCTTGTGCAATGCAGTAAATTCTTAATATAAATTTATAGCTTCTTAGTGGTAAATTACCCAGGTTTTATGGGCAAGTCCCTGACTGTAGCCTTGACTATCCAAAGTTTGCAATTATCAACAAGGTGATGTAGGACAGCACAAGATGCACACATTGAGTAATTTAGGGTTTTGAAAATCTCTAATGGTACACCAGAAGGGTAATATTGTTTCCAATCTTTGATGGATTGTATAATATCACTCTGAGGAACACCTCTTAGACAGATTCTACTGTTAACTGGTTATATGCGTGTCTAACTTGATTTCTAGGAAATCCAGTCTTCCATACCCTTCTTTTTTGTGCTGGAGCTTCAAGTTGTAACCTAGGTTGTTAGCTTCATTCTATACAAGTTTAATGAAAGATGCAAGGGAAGAAAACAGTTTATAGTTATAAATTATGGGCCTAAATTATTTGTGAAAGTCTGGTTGCCATTATATCTGGTGATAGGATGTAACTGTTCATGCCAAGAGGATGAGCTCATTTCAGCAAGTCACATATCTCTGTCCTCATGAGATCAAGAGGATTAGGTTTTTGCATATTACTTGTGTATTGTGGATACACTTGTATCCTGGTGCTCATCAAATGAAGGGTGATCTTGTATTTCAACATTTTTCACTCCACTCTTATTTTATTATTTTGTCCTGTGAACATTAGTTTTCTAGTAACAATTGTAAGTTTATGAGCTATAATATCAATCCTTCATTTATGATGGATCAATGCTTTTCTTGTTTACAGGATTCGTTACCTTCTCCTGGCAAGAATGTTAAGATTAATAAGGTTGTTGATGCATGTCCAAAGCTACCGAGCTTTTGTTGCCACATTCTTAACCCTCATACCAAGTTTGATGCCTTATCTGGGCACAATATTTTGTGTCCTATGTATATATTGCTCTCTTGGTGTACAGGTACGTTGGGTGCTTTCTTCACCTGCTTACCATCAAATCAATTAAATTCTAAACTTCATTTCAGAAATCATTTGTCATCATCAATTTATGCTTCCTAATAATCGTAAAGTGAAGTGCAGAGAAATTTTCTAGCATGTATTGCATCCATTTCTTTATTTCCAATGAGAAGATTTTGCACTAAGTTCTTTTGCCCCATAATTGTTCTTTAGTGTTATCTAGACACAACATATTAAAACAAACAATTATGGAACACCCATTGTTCTATTCACTCTGTCAGGTATTATTCACTTAATTTACTGTTATAACATTCTCTACTTTGTTTAAATTTGTAGATCTTTGGTGGACTCGTTAATGCTGGGAACCCCAATCTGGAAAGCACAGATCTTGCTGATTCTGAGTATCCTTTAACTTGATTGGCTTTTTTCCATGCATCTGTAATTCATACAAACAAATACACACTTTGGAGCTCTAATTTCTCTGTAGATTGCTAAATTATAATTGTGAGAGAATGTCCTTTTCTGTGATCCTGATATACAAAATTATCAACTACTGTACGCATTTTCATTTGAGAGTTGACTGCCTCTAAATTGGTTGTTTCTCCTGATAAGATTTTATGATTAGAGTAACTGTTAACCCCTCAAAATTCACTTTCCTTGACAAAATTAGTTACTTACTTTTCAATTTTAATGACTATCCAAACGGAATGGTGACCCTTTTTAATTTGCTAGTGATGGGGAATTGGCAAATCTGGATGCAGGTATCATTATTTCACGATTTTCTACATTTTGCCTGTTTTTCTTTCACTTTCATTCTCATAGTTATGTGTATCTTGAGGAACCTACTTATTCCTATATTCTCTTTTGTGTATGTTTCCATAGCAGAGCTGTAATAAATTTCCCATTTATTGTCTGTTTCTGATATCTTGCACATATAATTTTAGAGTTTCTTTGTTTTGCCATAATGGCAACAAAGAATTTGGCACTCTCAGAATGGATCAGGCAGTGGGTCATGTTGGAAACTATTAGGACCAGCCTAAAGATACTTAGCATAAATGAATTTTTTTGCAAAGCAACTCAGAAAGTCTCCAGTGAAACACATAATTTAAAATCCTATAACATAGATGAGAATCAAACATGTATACACCATGTCAATGCAGCCAAATTCCATGACACTGGCAGGCAAGAAAAGAGGCATCGTCATATTTTGATTTGCCTTTCAAGATTAATGTTTCTTGGAGGGGAAACAAAGGAAACCTCTCTACGGGTGCCTTATCCATTTAAAGCATCATTCTTGGAAATAGCATGACAGTTATATTTTGTAATATTGTGATTCTGTGAAACGAAAAGTAAAAGCCCCTAATGCTTAGTTACAAGATCTTACAGTCCTTGAAGTTTTAAGAAAATAATTCTATCCAAGATATTCATGTCATAAGTTTCTGGGAACTTCTAGTTACATGCAAAATGCTCCTGAGCAACATATATTACATGCTGGAGATTTTACATTGCATATGACATTCAACAACATTAGAAAAGTAAGCTTTACCTGTTTCAACCTTCATACTCCTTTATTTTATAATTATACTGGAAGCACTGTTTGTATGGTACTATTGCAGGGCTATGAGCAATTGACTGGAAGTTATTGGAGCCTCATATATTTCATCAGCTTCTACCTTATAACTGTCCTATTACTTTTGAATTTGGTAAGTCTTATTCAGTACTGCAGCAATAGTTTAATTTTTTTTCTTCTCTTTTATGTCTATACAAAGCAATAATTTCTAGACAAATGAAGGTTTCCATCTGAGATATCCAACTATTGTAGATTTCAATAGAGTTCTGCTTTCTTGCCTTATCTTTGTTATGAAAAAGAACAAACTAATGCAGAGAGATGTGTGGATTCTTGAGTTTTTTAGTTTCAAAAGAAAATTTGCACCAAACCTTAAACACCCTTTGAGTTGAGGCTGAGGTATACAAACTATCAAGAAATTTTGAAACTTCACCCGTGGTTGCTAACCTGGTCATCATAAGTGAATTGCCATTAAATGGATCTTTCTCCTGTGATATCATTGGTCTATATGCTGTGGAAATCTCCTTTTTTCCTTAGCTGTAT
>CATKHJ010208145.1:0-13201 GCA_949750685.1 Vernicia montana | reverse complement strand
AAAAAAATATTTTTAAAGATTAGAATATTAGATTATATAATAAGAAAATATTAGATTATCTTAATTAGGAGAATATATATTTTAGTCAAATTGAATTACCAAAAATTTTATAAAAGTATTAAAATATATTTTTTGAAATGCTAATATTATTAAGTTAATAATAATAATAATCAAGCTGTTCACGAGCCTATTAATAGAGCTTTTTGCGATCCTGTTAACGAGCTTCTAATCGAGCTGTTCACGAACCTAATCGAGCCGAGCTTAATCTTGCTCAATTTCGGCTCGTTTATTCATCGAGCTTTAAAGTAAGGCTCAAATTTGACTCGTTTATAAAATGAACCGAACGCGAACGAGCTTTCATCGAGCCGAACACCCAGCCGCTCGCGAACGGATTGGCTCATTTACACCCCTATAGTTATCTTACTCTCAAATTAATAACAATAGACATTAATCAGTTATTAATTAAATACAACAAAACAACATAATTGAAAAAATTAAATATATTTATAAAATTGAATACAATTTAATTTCAATCAATTGTAATTAAAATTAAAAATTTGCTTAAGTGGTAAAAATTTATCAAAATACTCTCTAGTGTATATATATATTCTACACCAACTAGGAGATAATCGTCCTATCAATTATGGTGACTTTTTTGCCTTGGGTCTTTTATTTATTTATAACTTTGCTATGAGCATAATCCAAAAACAAGTGTATATATGGATTGAGTAATAAATTAAAATGTACGAAAATTCTTGTTAGGTGACATTTCTATGTTTTGAAAATAAAAACTCTATAATACTAGCATGAAACATTTCGAATCCGTTTCTGCATGAAACATTTTGGGTCCATTTCTATAAATAAGCAAAATTTAGAAATGTGTTTCTATGCAAGAAACGTGTTTCTCTTTTTTTTTTTTTTTTTTTTTTTTCTTAAAGTAAAAACCGATGTCTTTTATCCATTTCTTCAAAATTCAACTTATGTATTCCATTTCTCTTACGAGTTGCGACTTAACTATAAACAACTGTGATATCTAGTGAGTGATATGTTCCTTATAGTAGCGATTGATAGTGAATAGAACAACATCAATATGAATTATTTTATATTATCACTATTTTTTTCTTGTCATTATACTGGAGTTCTATATTTTTTGGAAGTTATCAGAGTTATTTTTATATAAGAAATCATAAGTTGTTTTCGTTTTCTAGAGTTATATTTTAAATAGAATAAAATTTTATTTTCTATTTGTATGTAGTTATTAACCTTATATTCATATAAAATTATATATATATATTTTTATATTTGTTCATTTATCATCTATATTTATTTATTATTCATTTTTATATGTTCATTGATTATTTATATTAATTAATTTATTATTCACCTATTATAATTACAATTTCAAGATTTTATTGAAAAAAGATTTTTTCTAAATGTCCATATATTTTTTTATGAAAAATTAATATTTATAAAAATACCTTAATATTTTTTATATTTACAAGTTTTTCCACGTTTCCGTTTCTTATATTTTTGAAAAATGCTGTTTTTTGGTGTCTGTTTTGAATCGTTTTATTTTTATATTTTCATTTCCGTTTCCGTGCTACTTAGGTAATAGATTAAGTATTGATTCTCCCCCTCAATGTTTAAAAATAAAGCACATCATAGACTAATTTTTATATTTAACTCGGTTAATTAGATGTAAATCATTCTCATTAGGATGGGAAGAAAAACAAAATAAGAGGAGAGATGCAAATCACTCTTTTTATCTTCTGATTTTCTTTTTTAATAATGAAAAAAAAAAATTAATATAAGTAAGATTTGAATTTAACGTTTGTTTTTAAAATGATATTATCTGAACCCTGAATGCATTATCAATTTTTTATTATATGATTTTAAAAATAAACTATAATTAATAAAATAGGGAGTAAATCCAATCATGAATACTACAGCCTTCTATTAATTAGTGAAGAAAAAGATAACAATAGTCAATAATATGATAGAAATTAACAAAAAGACAAAACGTGTAGAGAAAGTGCAATTGCAGACTTTGCAGTCTCTCTTACCTTAATAATAAATTCTCATTTCTCAAATAATTTTGCTTCTGCTTCTGCCTCTGCCTCTGCCTTTTGCCTTAATCTGCTCATTTTGGGCCTCCTGGTTAGTATCATTTCACTTCTTTTTAATTTTTGTGTTTGTGTGTATAGATATAGTCAAGAGAAATTTTATCAATCAAGAGTAATTTTTATATAATTTTTTTTTAAAGGGATTAAGGAGTAGTTGATAAATCTTTTATATTCACAAGTCACAACTACATAAGGTGTATGAATTGAGGATTATAATTTTTTTTTTCTTTCTAAAATAGGAATTGTACTTATATATTGGTATGAACTATTTGGTCATTGTATTAGTAGTCTAATTACATATTTGATGCACAAAATTGAAAAGAATCAAACCTTTAGCTCATGAAAATTTGGTTAACAAATAAAATTACAATAAGAAATTTTCAGAAAATATTTTTAAAATAGTAAATAGATATATTTATTTCCAAATGCAATTTTGTTATATGATTCATTAATTTATTATGATTTTATAGATTTGCAGAATGAAGAAAGTCTATTTTTTAAAAACCAACTAAACTCATTTAAGCAAATAGTTAATTAGCATCATCACTAGTAAATACCCAGTTATTCAATCAAAAGCTAACGGCCACCGCATGCCAAATTTGTATTCCGATGATTGGTGGCCGTAATATGCCCAAGCCAGAGAATGCCATGACCAGGTGGTGGTGGTGGGTGTCTATAACCCGACGGATGCGGAGGCGGTGGCAGAGACTAAGGTTAGCTAACAAATGCTGGTGGATTTCAATAACACCTAAAAGAAGAGAAACAGAGACAACCACCGCCACCAAAAGTCTGTATAGAACTCCTTTTATTTTTTTGTACCCATTTATGTTTTTGATTGATTAATTCATTTTATAATGTTTATTGGTTTAAGCTTACACTTATACTGATTTGCTTGCTTGGGTCACAACATACACAAGCATGGCATTTCATCCACTGCTTTGATTTTGGTTTTATTTCTTTTTTGTCTTCTATTCTATTTCCTTTATTTCCTGTTAATACAAAGATGATTAAAGTTAATTGCAGTTTTTGTTTCTAACTTATGATAATTAAGTTATTCCTGCTCTTAATTCATATTGAATGTCTCTGACTTCTGATCCTTTGATCTAATTAAGGTTGTAAAAAAAGGAAGCTGATATGGAGATTGTTACTTCAACTGTGGCTTCAATTATAACAAAGATTGCTGAATCATTAGTTGCTCCCTTTGGAAGTCCATTTGTCCATTTGATTCTTTATAACAGCAATATTAAGGATCTTCAAGAACAAGTTGAGAAGCTGCGAGGCAAGGGAGCTGGTTTGAAACTAGATATTGAAGCTGCTAAAAGAAGAGGAGAAGTCATTGCACCTGGTGTTGAGAGCTGGCTGACAAAGGTGGATGAAATTGATGAAGAGTTACGAAAATTCCTAGAGGAAGATATCAAGGCGAGTCCAAGGTATTTGAATCAGTGCTGTCCGGATTTAAAGTCACGTTACTCCTTGAGTAGGAAAGCCAAGAAGAAGATCCAAGAAGTTGTTAAGCTCCAAGAAAATGGGAAATTCGATAAGACATCCTACCCTGCTCCTCTGTCAAAACTGGGAACTACATTTACAGATCATTTCATGGATTTTACATCAAGAATATTGATAAAGAATGAGGTACTAGGGGCCTTAAAGGATGATATGATGAACATGATTGGAATTTGTGGAATGGGCGGCGTGGGGAAAACCACACTGATGAAAGAAGTCATTAAGGCACTGGAAGGAGAGAATTTGTTTGATGAAATTGTGATGGTAGTTGTGTCCCAAACACCAGACACTAAAAGGATTCAATGCGAGCTTGGGGATAGGATTGGTTTGAAATTGGAAGAAGGGAGTGTCAGGGTAAGGGCAAGTCGACTACATGATAGGCTAAAAGAAATCCAAAGAATCCTTATTATATTGGATGATGTATGGGCAGAGCTTGATCTGGAGGAAATAGGAATCCCTTCCAGAGATGATCACCATGGCTGTAAAATTGTACTGGCATCACGTATGGAAGATGTATGCAAGAAGATGAAAAGTCAAAAGAATTTCAGAATTTTGGTGTTATCAGAAAGTGAAGCATGGTGTCTTTTTCGGGAAATGGCAGGCGAATCAATTGACAATCTTGATATACCTCCCATAGCACAAGAGGTTGCAAGGGAGTGTGGAGGTCTGCCAATTGCAATTGTAACAATTGCAAAAGCATTGAGAGATAAGGACAGGTATATATGGGAGGATGCACTTCAACAACTAAAGAAGTCCACCATAGCATCATTCTCAGAAATGCATGAATTTGTGTTTTCACGGATAGAATTAAGCTACAAGTATTTAAAAAATGAGGAGCTGAGGTCATGTTTTCTGCTCTGTAGTTTATTTCCAGAGGATTTTAACATTCCAGTTGAACATCTAGTCAGATATGGGGTGGGGCTAAGGTTATTCAAAGGTATTGATTCCTTGGGTGATGCAAGAAATAGAGTGTACACAATAGTTGACAAGCTAAAAAGTTCATTTTTGTTGCTAGACAGTGATGAGGAAGAGTGTGTTAAAATGCATGATGTCGTGCGTGATGTTGCCATATCAATTGCATCGAGAGGCAAACACAAATTTCTTGTGAGATGTGATAGTCAAGTGAAAGAGTGGCCAAATGAAGATACATATGAACACTGCACTGCTAGTTCATTTGTATTTGAAATAATTAAGGAGTGTGCTGGTTATCTGGAGTGTCCAAAACTTCAGCTTTTACAACTTTTTTGCCGCAATCCCTCCCAAAATGTCCCATGTAATTTGTTGCAGGGCATGAAGGAACTCAAAGTTTTAGCTTTGCAGGGCATGTCTATTTTATCACAGCCACCATCACTCCAAGTGCTGAGGGGACTTCGAACATTGCGTCTAGAGCACTGTGAATTAAAAGATGTATTCATACTTGGAGCACTAGAGAATCTAGAAATCCTCAGTCTTGTTGGTTCTAGAATCTCTGAGTTGCCAACAGAAATAGGACAACTGAGACGTTTAAAGTTGTTGGATGTGACAAAATGCTCATTTATCAAAGGAATTCCACCAGGAGTTCTGTCTTTGTTATCTCAACTAGAAGAGTTGTATATGAGAGAGAGCTTTTACCGATGGGAATCTGTGAAGGAAAAGCGTGAACATAATGGTGGGCTTAACTATCCAAAGAAGAAAAGATGCAATGCTAGTGTTATTGAACTGAAGTCTTTGTCTCATTTGAAGGCCTTAGACATTCACATGCCAAATTCCAGGTGTTTGCCAAAAGACATGCATTTCTGCAACTTGACAAGATTTAAGATATCGGTAAGTTCTAGAATTTCCGAGAAAGGCCTTTATCTATTTCAAAACACTTTGAAATTTGAAGGTGATGCAAGTGATATCATGGGAAGTGGGATCTACAAGCTGTTGAGGAAAACTGAAGTCTTGTCTCTAAACTTGACAAACCTAAAGAATGTTTTGTATCAATTAGATGAAGATGGTTTTCCATGCTTGAAGAATCTGACAGTAGATAGTTGTTCTAATCTGGAGTACCTCATTGATGCTGGGGACTGCACTCCACTCACTGTCTTCCCTCTCCTTCAGTCATTATCTCTCTGTAAGTTAGTTAATTTAAGGGAGATATGGCATGGGTGTCTTCCTGAAAGGTCTTTATTTCAGGAAGAAACAGAGGTAAGAACTCCATGTCTACAAGAACCAGTGCCTTTGAGAAAGGAATCTGCTCAGCTCTTATTCTTTGGCCAACTTAGATTTCTTAATATATCTGGTTGTTGTAAGTTGAAAAATGTGTTTTCAGTGTCCATGGCTAGAGGATTGGTACAACTGCAGGACTTCTACATAGGAGGTTGTGCAGACATGGAAGAAATTCTCTCAGACGATGTGGGAGGTGAAATTACATTCCCTAAATTAACCAACTTGAGGCTTTTTATTCTTCAAAAGCTAATTGGTTTTTGCAAAGGCATCGATGATGCAGAGATAAAGAAACCAACCTTGGAGCATCCAGTAAGATTGTTTTCCCCTATTAACTATTCTCCCTGTTTCTTTTGGTTCTCAATCCTTTCTTCTTTTATTGTAATTATTCATCTTTTTTTTTTCTTTTCTTTTTTTTCTTTTGATTCTGTTTCTATTATTATCCATTTATTTGTAGTTCTCTGAACTGATATTCCATGCTTTGTTACATTCTGTACTTCCACTAGATTTTTTGAAACAAGCCCTGGCCAAAAAAGAAGTTATATATACATATATATATATATATATATATGTTTGGTTTATTTGCTATATGCAGTATCATGAGTCTTTTTTTTTTCATTGGGAGGCAACATGTCATACAAATTTGAACTTTTTAAGTAGAATGATTCTTGATAAAGCAACATGCTTAACATTATTGTAATTTGGGAATTCAACAGGGTAAGCAATCTGGCTTTCTAGAATTGAGAAGCTGTGAGACAGACAATACTGAAGAAATCCAAGGAGATCATCTGGTGCCTGTTTCTCATAATTTGTTTACTTCACAATGGATGTCAAGGCTTCTAAATCTCAAAAAGCTTGAATTGCATAGTTGTGAATTATTGCAAGTGGTGTTTGACTTTGAAACACTTAATGTCAAGGAAGCCACAAAAATAATTCATATGCCTGTTCAGTTAGAAGAAATAAGTTTATATTTCATGCCTGAGCTAACTAATGTCTGGAACAAAGTTCCAAAAGGATTTCAAGGCTTTAAAAGGCTCAAATTGCTAACCATAGGAAGGTGCAACAATTTGAGATATCTATTTTCACCTTCCATTGCCAAATTATTTGTGGAGCTTGAAAGAATAAACATAGAGGATTGTGCAATGATGGAAAATATTGTTGCAAGAGAAGTAGGAGAATCACAAGAGTTAACAGGTGCTATTATATTCCACGAAGTAAATTCTATCCATCTTCGGAATCTACCAAAACTTGTGAGTTTCTGTCCTGATCCATACATTTTTGAATGGCCATCCTTGGACATATTGCACCTAGCTGAATGTCCCAAGTTGAAGACATTTGGCTCAACAATCCAATGCTTGATAAAGCCAATGCTGAAAGGTATCAAAGATGGAGTAGGAGGTTCACCAATAGTGCTAGATGTCAATCTCAATAGTTCAGATCGCTCTCCAGTAGGTCTTTCTTATGGTTTTATCCATAGATGCTTTGGTTGTTCATCATTTCATCCAACAAAATTTGGCCAAGGCATTTCCAAGAAAGAGGTATGCATTTAGATTCTAATATGTTTACCTAACAGCTATCCCTGTCTAAAAGTGAATTATATAAATGCATATACCCTCCTGCTACTTGGCCTCTTAACTTTTCTTGACACTCTATGCAATGGTATGGAAATTTAAAGATGAATCCTGAATACACCAATATGAACATTAATTTGCATGTTCTTTAGACATAAAGGTAGCTTTGCTTAGAAAAAAGATTGTGAAACTCACATGATCAATACATGTGTCACTTCTCCTATAGTTTAAATTTTGTTGCTTTTCAGTTTGTTTCACATACTTGTATGCAAGGTATATTGCAAATTGAACTCATTTATGAACTATATGAAATTGGAATTTAAAATCTACCTCTTAATAAGTACTAGGTTCTCCAAATAACTTTTAGCTTTCAATAATATATAGCCTTTTGACAGGCTGTGTTGCTTACTCTTGTGGACTCAAATGTCAGCAATGTAATGGAAACTTGGCCTTGTGTCCCATTCAATTTAATACATGGGCATCAACATTTGCAAACACTGGAATTGAATTACTGTGATTCAGTGGAAGTCATATTTGATCTCAAGGACAACCATGCCACTTTGGTGCTCAACAACTTTGAAACACTGACCTTGAACTCATTACCCAATCTAATGCAAATATGGAAGATGGGCATAGGAAGGATCACAGGCTTTCAGAACCTGAAACAGATGGAAATACATGAGTGCAACAGTTTGAAAAATTCAATACCGTTGGTGATAGCCAGACTTCTTGTGAAGTTGGAGGTAATGAAGATCACTTCATGTGAATTAATGGAAGAGATTATTGCACAAGGAGGAAATGAAGAGAAAGCAGATGCAATTATGTTTCCTCAACTAAATTCCATCATATTAAGTGATTTGGCAAACCTCACCATCTTCTGCTCTGAGGCCTGTGCTATTGAATTTCCAATGCTGATGACAATGAAAATGGTTGGATGTCCGAAATTGGAGACATTTGTTTCAGCAAACATATTAACCCCAAGGTTAAAGATGATACTCTCAGAATCTTCATCGTATCCACTGAGGGGAGACCTTAATGACACCATACAACAAATTTTCAAAGGAAAGGTGTGCCCTACTTACCTAGAATCTACCCATTCCATCCTGTGATATTATCTTTTTCAGAAAAATTAGTAATTTACCGTGCATCAGTTTTCAATGAATAAGAAAAGAAGCATGTTCTTTTGGCTGATATCGTGGAGGGGTTAATAATAAGGGTGGGATGTTGAATGGAAAAACCTAGAGTTATCATATATTGCATACAAACAATGGTAAACCTTTTCTAATTTATTATGGACTTGAAATTGTGTCACACTCATATTACGTCATACAACAAAGTGATCTTTCATCTTGCATGACCTTCAATGCGTTGGTCTGTGTGGTTTGATAGAGTGTTAGGTCTGGCATTCATGTAGACATGACTATGTTGTTTTCTGGTTGAGGAAGTGCTAGAAGGGAAGGGGAAAAACAGAGATAAAAATTGGGGGTGGGGAGCGGGAGAGAGAGAGAACTAGAGAAAGAAGACGACTGATTGAAAATAACCAAGCTTGACAATGAGTCTTCTTATACAAGCTCTAGTCTTCTTAACAATTCTGTTATTGATTGACAGTAACAAAATAACCAAATCGACTTCTAATGGATTACATTACACTGATGTGGCATAACTGATTGTTGTTCCTTGATATGGCTGTCCATCTTGCTTTCAACAGCTTTACTTTTCTACCACACTCTCCCCATCGATTGTTGCTGCTCCTCCTATAGAGGCATGCATTGGTAATCTGAGAACAATTAAGAGATATCTTTACAAAGCCTCTAAACAGGATTCGGGTTGATTATCTTTGTAATAAGTTGGGCATGATTAACATCTATGTTCCAGCTTGAGGGGGAGTGTTACAGAATAGGAATAAATTATAATTAGGAATATCTTTGTATATCATTAGGAATATTTGATAGCATGATTATAGGATTATATGTAGCTTACCTTCCTAAAATTGGATTTAGTTTTGTGTATATATATGTGTACAAATTATTGATGGAATACAAGAGGAAATTACCTCAGTTTACACTAACAGAGTAAACTATTAATAGTAAACAAATTTCCCTCCAAAACTAACATATAATTCAAGAGTATCTAAACAAAAACCTCAGGCCTCAGCACTCCAACATATCTACTTTTTACACATTGATTCTTTTTCTGTTTTGGCAAATTATGTTGAGACTATGCATCAATAGGTGCATGTATGGTTGCTTGCACTCACCTATTCTAGAAATTTTTTTAGGCAATGGAGAAGAATTTAAAGAGTGAAAGGAAGCTTTTAAAATTTGTCTCATATACTGCACTTGCATGCATAGTGAGAAAGGAAAATAAATTTAGCAATTGCATGCATTAATGCATGATACTCCTATGAAAGCTATACTGTGATCTATTGGCTATTGGCTCTCCAATGAGCCTGCATGTAGTTGTTTGACCCTGGACTTGTAAAGAAAGCCCTCATTTGTGTGTAGACTAGGTGCCCAGAACATGCATAAAGGGAAAGTCTGTGTACAGGGTAGACTCTGCACATAAATTGCTATACGAGTAATTCTTGCTTAGACCTGGTCCATGATGGACCACTCTTATATGAGGTGGGTTACACCATATAATTGGGTTCTATCTTATGTGAGAGTAGTCTATATAGACCTGATCTAGGCTATAATATGCAACCCCTACATTTTTGCATATTTATGGAGTTGGAGGGACTTATTCACACAAATTCCCATATGCAATATTTTTACCAATTTTTAATATTATTTCGTACAGCATTTGCTAATACTTTCTTTTGTCTTTCCTTTGATTGCAGATGCTGTTTGAACCCATTCAAGACACACTTGAGTTTACTTCCTCAAACTCTGAAGTAGGGAATGATCTTACCCACAAGCGTTCTTCTATTTATCGGGGGGATGAATCCACTAATGGCGCCAAGGGGGGAAATGAGTTTGAGGGTGAAAGGACTTTGGAGGATGGTCATTCTGAGGGGTATGAGGCAGAGGTAGAATATATGGATATTCTTCAAGGAGATGGAATTAATGGAAAAATGCAAGGCTCTGTTGATGAGAATGAAAAAGGAAAGCAAGATAAGGATGCACTTAAGGAAAATAAAACTAAACAAAGAAAAGGGAGCAATGCTGGTGATAATGAGGAGGTCAAAGAAGATAATATTAGAGTGGATACAAGGGGCAAAGCTAAAAAGGAGGATGAGCACATTAAGGAAGATAATGTCAAAACAGGTAGCGTTATAATGGATGATGCCTCTAAGGAGGAGGGTAATTTAATGATAGTAGATAGCTATAGAAATCGAGGGACTAAACTTCTTGGTGATAACATTGTAGATTATACTAGTAGTGATGATGCTAGTGAGGGAAATGTTGGCACTTTCCTTATTCCAACTATGGTTGTACCAGAGAAGGATGACACAATGCTTCTTGGTCAGAGAATCCACACAACTCTTCCAACCCATGAAACTGTTACCAATTCCCACACTGCCAGTACGTCTCAAGGAAATGGGGCTAGAATGAACTTAACACAATTTAGAATTGGGGCATATGCATATTTTTATGGGTTTCAAGTGGAGAGTCATTATGTCTCATATCTTGAGAGGTTTTATAACATTGAAGGGATTTTTTGGGATAGTTGTATCTTTAAGAGTAGCACTGGCATTTCTTTTCTTCTAAATATGCTTGGAGGGGCCTTGCAGACACTTGATAATGTATTGATGACATTAACTTCTAAAGAACTGAAGTTGATAAGAGATAATATTGAAGATGTATCAAAGGCTGGGTTTAGGGTTGATTCTTTGATGCCATTACTGGAGAAGGTTAGAGTGATAATTGCATTACAAGAGAGACGCAGCCGCTACGAGTATTTGGAAAGAGAAATGAATGCTCTTGAGGTGCGACTTACTGAGATAAATCAAGAAATGGTTACGGTTCAACAAGAGTTGAGATCTGATCTTGTGGGAGTCGATTTCAATGTAAATTATTTTTCCATGCAATATGACAATGGATCTTGAAACAATGTCAAGATAATCAGACGGCAAAAAATTTTCCCAGACAAAATCAGACTCTGCAGCTGATTGAAATGAAGTAGAAACCAAAGATGCTTTACATACATCTAGAGGAGATGTGAAAGAAAGAATTGTAGAAACACAGCCTTCTGGTAGTCTGGTAATAAGCTCTAATTCACCTTCCATTTCTTTTATCCAAAATCTTTAGTAGAAAGAAAAAAGAAAGAAATAAAAATGACGGACAGAGACAGAGGTAGAGATAAATGTAGCTCTCAAGTTGATTTGTGGATGTTCCCTTTGTTTATAATTATATAAAGTCTTTTAGTCTAAAGATTCGAATCATTCTCAATCTTTTAATTCTGTTTGTTAAATAAAAGAAGTATTATTATATGTTTATATTGATAAAAAATTTGAACCATTCTCAATCTTTTAATTCAATCGCTGGCCCTGCTGCTTTGGTTCTCCTTCGAGGCCCCAATCCTACACTTTTTTATTTTCTGACTTATTTTTTTGCATATTTTATTTCTATAGAAAAAAAAAAAAAAAAAAAGAAATAATGGAAAATAAGGAGTATTTTAATCTTTTTATAGGTATTTAACGATAAAAAAGGACAGAATAACCATTTAGTTTACGAAATAAAAAATGAAGGACTAATTAGTTAGTTTTTTAAAATATAAAGACGCATTCGTTAATTAAGGAAAATTTTAAGGATTAAATAGTAATTTATTTAAAAAAAATTTAACAAAAAAGTAATTGATTTAAAAGAAAAGAATATAATTTGAAAAAAAATATATCTTATGAAATTAAGCAAATATGGTAGGAAACTAAACAAGAACACAAGAATAAGAAATATAAAGAAGAATTATATATTTCATTAGGTGTATCTTACAAGATAGGGGTACGTGCCCACCATAATTTATAAAGTTTTAATAGTGTAGTAAAGTTTAAACTTAAATATATAAAAGTAGTGGAGTAGAACATGGGACAATTAGTTGAGATCATAGACATCGACTTTATACATATATTTATAACACTCCCTGATAAATGTTTATTTTTGCAAAGAATATGTCTCATTAAAATCTTATTAGTAAAAATTCAATGAAAAAAAATTAGTAAAAGAAAAATAGTACAATATTCTTGCATGCAAAGTACATTGCCTCATTAAAAACCTTATTAGGAAAATTTAATGGGACAAAACTTTTTGTTAAGGAAAAAAGAGTATAGTGCTAAACTCTTTCTATTTGAAATATCACTGAGATGACACATTCCATTACTGTGAACCAACTTCTTGAATGTTGCAGTAGGTAATGTCTTAGTGAACAGGTCTGCTAGATTATTGCTTAAACAAATTTGTTAAATATTAATTTCACCATTTATTGAAGGTCATATGAAAATAAAAATTTTGGCAAAATATGTTTCGTTCTATCTCCTTTAATGTATTCTTCCTTTAACTGAACAATACATGCAACATTATCTTCAAATAAAATTATTGGGATTTCATTTTTGGAATGTTAACCACATGATCCTCGAATATGATGAGTAATTGATATTAATCATGATAGCAGTATATGCCCTAGGAGCCATATACTAGTTATGTAATAGTAGATATTAATTCCGAATGGCATGATAAAAAATATTCATTATGTGAAAAGGGTTTCATATTATTGAATATAGTCCTTAAGTATTTTGTGAGAGAATCTATTCTCAAGTGTTGAGAATATGAGTGACAGATTGCTCTTAAACAAATACTTTAATATGTTCGTGGTCATAGGATT
>CATKHJ010208014.1:0-21535 GCA_949750685.1 Vernicia montana | reverse complement strand
TGAAAGAAATATGAAGAAAAAGAAGACAAAAACAGTTTCAATAAAAAGAAAACAAAAAAAAAAAGCAATTTCAAAGAAAAAGAAGAAAAATCGAGCTTCACTATTTTGAAAAAAAAAAAAAGATTCAGCATTCGGCAGCAGAAGAAGAAGAAGAAGATCATCGAGCATTAAGAAGAAGAAGAAGAAGAAGAAGAAGAAGGAGGATGAGCTGTTTTTAAATAAAACAGCATGTATTTTTTTTTTTTAATAAAACGGTGAGTTTTGGACCCAGGTCCATGGTGGAAGGTGGACCTGGGTCCATAATATAAATTGCCATGTGAATGATACGTGAGTCAATGAGATTTTGGTTTAATATTAAGTCAAGGCAAGTCTTATAAACTAAAGATTATATTTGAAAAAATCATTAAAACAATAGAATTGAATCGAATTTTTATGCAAAAATTATTTCAAATATAAATAATAAATTCAATTTATTTTATTTTCTTAATAACTTATATTTATTTAATAATTAATAATATTGAATATTTAGGAGATTATAATATATATTTATATAATTTGATAATAAATTAAATTTTAATTCAATCCCACCAATATTGTGGACACTTTTGATGGTTTGTTAGTTTGTTTCGTTGACACTTTACATTAATAAACGTATTTTGACATTGTCCATCTGGAACTTAAAAATTGATTGTACATAGTAAACACTGTCTCAGAAAAAAATTGATAAAACAAGAAAAATTAGCTTAGTCAAAGTAATAATTGATTGTAGCTTTAATCAAACAGGAAAATTGCTTTCTATTCAGAAATTAGCTTTAATTATAAAGGAAAAGGACAAAACACCATAAAATACCAAAGACTCGGTAATAATTGTATAAAACTGGAAAATCTGAATTCTAGTTTTCTATTTGCAAAACTATGATATTTGAAGACAATTTTTCTAGAAAACTACAAGTAAACAGCCTCAAACTGTTTAGGGCTGAATCCTGCAAGAAAAACAGCAAGAGCTGAATTCTACAAGTAAAACAGCAATAGCAGTTAATATTTTAAAGCTCATGTCCTCCACTTACTTGGTTGGCGCTTCGCCAGGCTATTGGTTTAATGCATTTGGAAGAGAATTTGAAGAACAGTCAGTCAAGTGTCTAAGAAGGTTCTAACAATGGTGGTTAATGGGAAGCTTCATTCTTCAAGATTCTGAGAGAGATTTTCTAAGAGCAGTCGATTCCTCATAGATCATGCTTTTATTAGAAATGAACATATCAACTATATAAAATGGTTCATGGGAGAGAATTTCTAAGAGCAGTCGATTCCTCAGAGATCATGCTTTGATTAGAAATGAACATATCAACAACATAAAATGGTTCAAACAAAAATTATAAATAGATACGGGAACTGAATTATGAAAAATGAGCTTATTCTAATTAGAACTATCGAAACCAGTCAACCATATACAACAGTTAATTCTGCACGTCAGTGTATCCACAGAACTCTTCCCGAAAACATGGAACTGCAGACCTCAAAAAATGCACTCCAGAAACTGAAGCTCAAAGGATCAGCATTAGATCAAAGATATGACCACAGCTATATGTCAATCATCGTCTGAGTCTGATAAACAAACGATCTCGCTTGGGCATGTTGTATCTGTCCTTGTATTATTTAGCGGTCTAAGTTCCGGTGTGACCAAGGGGTCTGAGTTAGAACCCAAATGTGTGAGCGAGCGAGAATTTAAATTTGTGTTTTGATTTTCTACATCCAAAAGCAACTCGAGTGCAGAAAGAGGTGACAAAATTCCGGCAGTTTCAGGTCGATGTGCAATATTGTGAGGATGAGATTGATGTGGTCGCAATGGAAGCTGAGAGGGTGCGGCAGAAGTTGTAGGGGGATTACTGGGCACCTGTTGACTAGGCATCCCAACTGAAAGGGAAGAAATATTTGTTGCAATTGTGGATGCTGAAGGTCTGAAAGCTTGTAGGTGTGGGGCAGGAGCTCGAATTTCACTGCCGACTTGGGGATTGCCAGTAGCAGGGGAGATGGAGCTAATGTGAGGTGGTCTTGTCAGAGTGCCTGAGAAAAGTGCCGATGAATGGTGAACAACCTGCAGAGATGGAGCTGAACCATGTGAGCTGGGGGCAGCAATCTGTGGGCCGCCTGCAGGAGAACCAGCTGAAGGCAGACCAGAAACAATGGCATTCCTCTGTGCAGTGGGCTGTGAAGATATCTGAAGCAACTGCTGCATGAAACTTGAGGTCACCTCTGCCAAAAACCAAAAAAAGACCTCAAGTAATAAACGCATGCAAGTCAGGTTCCCAAACTAATTGATCAGTATCAATGAATAATTAAGTCAGCTCCATTATTTCTAGTTATATTTTGTAAATTTTCTATTGTTGAGAATCACAAATGTTACTTACCTTGCTGCATGCCAGGTCCACTAGATGACTTTGTGTCCATACATTTAGATCTGAATGCCTCGGCCAAGATCTTGTTCATAAGAACTTTCTGGTGATTTGTATCCAGTTCTTTCTTCTTAAGAACAAATTCAGATTCCATCTCCTGAAGTTTAATCTCATACTTCCTTCGAATTTGAGACACAATTTCCTCTATCTCTTTTTCACAATCAGATTTCAACCGCAGCTTCTGCAAAATAGAACAGGAGTTTTAATTAGAAGGATAACATCTAAGGCTTTTGTTAGCATTGAAGAAAATTAAGTATATAGGAAATTAACTGTGTCCTCATGAATATTGATGATTTGGTCTTTTTCTTTACGTATTCTCTCCATTTCATTTTGAAGAGGATCATGATACGGAGGCAGAGGGGGCACTCGGACAGGGGGTGCAGTTTGTGAAGGACGATTAACTCCTGAAGAAATGGGTAAAGTCCTTGTATCCGAAACATGCATCCCTGATCCATCAAGAGGATTTTCAGTGGGCAGATGTTGCCCAACATCTGTTACAGACTGCAAAGCAGCCTGATTTGAGTGTTCTGTTTGGTCCTCCACTATTTGCATCGAAGACTCAACAATGTTGTTAGTGATAGGACCTTCATGGCTTAGCTGATGTTCAATTGCACTAGCTGAAGGTAAATCCATGGCATCAAGACTAAAAGCAGCATCAGTGGATGGTGACGACTGCATTTGCAGCACATGCTCTGCAACTAGTCCATCACTATTAGTTCTGGTAGAAGCTACAGCATCATTTGGATGCAATATGGAGGTCTCAACTTGTTGCAAAGAACTGTGATCTCCACTTGCTGATGCAACTCCATCTTGCAATCTAGTGGACGCAATTGGCAGAGGAGAATCACCTTGAACTGCCTAAACAAGTGATAAGTTTGCAAGTAATTAGTCTTTTTAATTTTATCCAGCAGAAAACTAAACTCAGAAATCTGAAAGCCATGACTTCATTCAATTAGGAAAATAAGACAACAATATCATTGTGAACCAACAATGCATGTATGCATCCACTACTTAATTAAGGAACTACACTTCAAGAGCCCAGAAAACAATAATGTATAAATTATAGACATAATTTTATTGCCATTATTCATTACCAGGACAATAGAATCATATAGGAATAGTACAAAACGTCTACAAAACAATACAATGTTATAAATGTGATGCAAGGATACAGACAAGATGACAACCATAAAAATAGCAGACAAAAACCTGATTTAACTGCACTGGAATATCTTGGGACAAGGGAGGTTCAGGCTGGTTAGCAGGTGAATTTTCCAGAGCCAGTTCTTGGGGATGATCATCTTCAGTAATGACAGTAGCTACCACGTCCTGCTGAACAACTCTAGCATTATTACAGGGGGGCTCCAAACATACATCATTGATCTCTCTACCACTGCTACCACACTCCACTACTTCATTAGGAACATTTCCCAACACTCGTGATGCCATCACTCCATCTTGCTGATCGGCTCTGCTATCAAAGGATGAGGCCATGTCACAAAGTCCATTACTATCCCTACCAGTACTTTCACCCTCCACTACTCCAGCAGTTCTATCCAATGATCGAGGGTCTTGATTATCAGTAGTCTCATCTGTTTGAACCCCTCCATCCTGCTTCTTACCAGTTTCACCACCATCAACCACTTCAACAGGAGCAGTTTCAGGCACACTTAACAAAAACTCCCCATCCTGTTGGCTGACTCTAGCCATTTTATCAGAAGAATCAGAATTTTCATTGCTGATAGTCTTGTGCGCCAGAACCTTTCCATCCTGCTGCCTAACAGTTTTACTACCCACAGCCTTACCGGAAGCACTTTCTGGCACTGCAGATGAAACCTTTCCATTTTGCTGGTCTCCTCCAGCAGTCATATTGGAGTGAGGATCTTGATTAACAATAAAAACCACTTCATCTTGCTGGTCAACTTCAGTAGCATTATCAGAGGGAACAGCATGAACTCCATCTTTTTCTTGAAAAATGGTGTTGCTGTCATCCACAGCTTCAAGCGCTCCCATGTTCTCCAGAATTCGTTCTTCAGATGAAGGAACATGTATGAACTCAACATTTTCTAATCCATTCCTCAAGCTTATAGCCTTAGAAACTCTCAATGGATCCTCACCAACAAGCATACCTGATTTAACCCCATTAGTGATCTGTTCATTTGTCGATGGTGCCCCAGGGACTAGATCCCCCTCATCATTTGAACTTACATTTTCAGGATTTTCCAGCAGAAACTCCCTATCTTGCATACTTTTGATTCCATCAGGATTCTGTTCTTTCAAAAGAGAACCCAAAGAGCCATCATCTTGATTATGTCCAGTTGCATTTGAAGGTGACTTGTTCACTAATTCCTCCTTTGCCCAGGATTTCACTCCATTAATCCAAAATGCTTTCCTCTCTAGCAACTTGTCCATTGCAGCCAGGTGACTTGCCTCAAGATTTTTAACATCTATCTCCCTCTGGTGCTGAAGTTCTTCAAACTTCTTTCCATATTCGATATCCAGTAGCTTGAGTTTATCTGTTCTCATTGAACTATTACTATGTAAACGAATAACAGCTGCCTCTGTTTTTTGCATTAACTCAAGTTTTTCCTTCTCTTCCTTGTACTTTTTTTCAAGTTCCTCCTTTTCTTCTCGTTTCCTCTGTGAGAGCTTTGCCATCTGTTTATGCAATTTCTTCTCAATATCCTTGATGCTTTTTGAAAAATCTTGTTGTGCCAATCCCAGCTGGGAAAGTACCTGATCATCAATGAATTCTTGGCCACATGCCAGGTTTTCAAATCCTACTTTCGCTGTCAACTGTGAAGATCTTGCATGTAAAGGGTCCCCGTTAAGAACTTTAGTCAATGATTGAGAAGACTTTGGAGAACAGGCTACTGTAAAATTCCCTGTATAGTATAGAAACATTTTCTTCAAACACCGCAACATTGAATACACAAAATCTGCCTCTTCTTTCTTGCAGCCGAAATTTAAATGCTGTTTTGCAAGTGCAAGTGATTCTTTGTGATCAAGTTTGTGCTTTAGCAAAGAAGCTGCAGTCCAACACTGAAATTCGTACAACACAGAAGTAGAGCAGAAGCGTTAACCAATATCATCTGAACATCCATGCACCCACAAAAAGAATTTACACACAGAAATACAAGCAAACACGTGCACACATGGATGCAGAAGCACCTAAGTATTTAGGCACAGATATACAAGCAAACAAGCAAACACGCACACTCAACATTGGAGAGAGAAACACAGAAAAAAAAAACTATGCCGGTTTTACAAGTGTAAAAAATTCATTGATCAGTTGCATGTTTTATTTTTATCTTTTTTCCTGTTTGTGATTAGACTACTTTTGCCTGCATTTTCTTAATTTAAAAAGACAACCCTAGCAAAGTGGTGATTCTTGTGCACTGGGGACACCCTTTTTCCTTTTTTCTTGTGCATACAGCTAGATTCAAGAGATATTTTTCTTTGGCTTCTTAACCCAAAAGGTCTTGAACTTTATGCCAATTTATAATTATGCTTGAATAGCAAAAATTATAGTCCGAACGTTGATTATTAGTCACAATTGTGGCCAAAGGGATGCTGAGTGTGCCATAATCACAACTCACAATTGGAAATGAGATATACTAGGCTATTTCCGTCAATCAGGCCATAATTGCAATTGCATAAGATTTAGGACTTCTAAAGTGATTAGGCTTTTTACTTTTCTCCTAAAACCAAATATTGGACGTTTCAATTCAGAAGGCGGACCAACTCCCACAGTATAATAGAATTATGAATATATCCATGACCTTCACAAGTCATGTCCAGTATCCACTTAAAAATCATCTTATTCTATTTAGAAGGAGGCCAAAAGGTGCCTTGCAAAAAAGCATACTTGGTGCAAGAGATTTTAACAATTTAAAGAAATATCTCCCATGCTTCTCAATTTGCCATTCTATGGGCTGCCAATCCTTTATTAGTTGCATTTTTTCCTTTTCTAAGACAAGTAATTTGAACAGGTAAAAAAAATCAAAGACAGTACAAAGCCAGTATAATAGAAGATAGTATAATTAGTCAAGTAACTTTGACAATATATAATTAATAATTAGTCAAGTAACTTTGACAATATATAATTAAGCCATTGCACAAGGACATTTTCTTGATCTCATTAGCGTGCCAGGTATGATAAACCTCCATTTCCATGATCCAACTTGCAGGAGCATTTTCACCAAGACGACATTGATATAGTAAAAAGTAACCCAAAAAAAAAAAAAAAAGGATCATATCCTGGTATATAGAGAAACAATATCATTAAAATGACATCAAATTACATGAGTGGATTAAATCAAGTAAAAAAAAATTCCAAATCAATGCAGCAGCAAGCATAATTCAAGCTTCTTTTTTTTTCCTGTTTTGCCAGAACATCTATCGCAAGTTTTTATTCTTAATGCAAACATACAAGTGATGACAGTAATGAGGAAGAACACACAACATATGGACAAAAGAAAATTCTAACCAGGGATATCTGAAATGCCTGCAGAATGGTTGCTGGTTCTCTGCTAACATGATGATTATTCATTACATATCCAAGGAAACTTTGAACAATTGCCTTGACATTTTCCTGCAATGACAGAAAGAAATACATACATCTCATAAAATAAAGAAAGACCCAAGTATATATCACTGTTAATCCTATATTCCTATGAAATCTCTACATGGCATGATACAGTAGCAAGAGGGCCCACTGGAGAGCACACTTATTATTATCATGATGCTCGAAAAAGATTAAAAAATAGATTACAATTTTAATGCTTCAAAAGAAAACAGCAGAAAATCTTTGTGATGCATATGGAGAAAAGCAGACATTGCAGAACCAAAATTTCCATTAAATTGGATGGAACAAAATTTCAATTTCATACCCTTTTTTCAACCTAAATTGATCTGAAATTTTACTGTGTCCAGGATAATGCCCTCTTGATTCGAAATTCCTTACTACCATATTAACTCTGCTATTCCTTTAACAGTAGCAAAACTCCACACATTGAAACTTGATTGATGAAAAGCTTTGTGCATACAGGAAAATCTTTATTGTGCTTTTATCAATTCTTAGACCAAATAAAATAAAATAAAAAAAGTCACAATGAGACAGCATGCCCGATGCACCATACCATTATCAGTATCCACAAAAAAGTAGAAAATTGCTAGAGCTTAGCAACAAATATAAACATGTACTAAAGATTAACTTCTTTAGGAGGGAAATGAAATACATACTGGAAGATGTAGAATTTCACAAAGTTTTGCTATCTTTGGCTGCAAATCAAGATGGAGACTCTTTTGCAAATCATGCAAATTAACTCTTTCATTAAACTTAGCCACGCCAACTGCTGGTACTTCTGATAAAGTATTACCAAAACTTGTGGTGGTTGAAGCATGATCAACAAAACTTGAATTGAGGCAACCTGTTGACCCAAACATCAAATGATGCATATTAGGTGATGAAGCCCCAAAATGCCCAGAAGAAAAAGAAGATACTTAGAGAAAGTTAATAAAGGAATCCAAGAAAGCTGAAATACTTTTCTATTAATCCTCTAATTCCTATGCAACAAATGAGGCCATATTGAGTACGGTAGAGAACAGAACAACATAGTCAATCAACAATGATATCAGCCATTTACCTTCATTTTCCCCAGAAACTATGTTCTCTGAAGATAGGGCAGGTTTGAGAGAGGGTGGATCATCATTGTTGGCCACTTTTTTGCGGCGCTTCACAATTTCGTTGCCCTTACCTTCTTGTTTCTTGAGTGAATCATCAATGGGTTGATTCCTTTTTCGGTTCCTTGGAGACAAACTAGATGGATATTTCCACGTTGGGAATCTTTCCTGCAACAGTTTTTTCCAAAATATATGGGGCATATCTTCATCCCTTGATTCAATGAGTTCACCAGGTAATGGAAAATCAGTACTATAGCTTCCTTGATTTTGTTTAACTTTCAGAACTATGGAGGAGTTGCTTGTGTTATCTTTGGCATTCTGAGGAAGTATGGTCAAGAACTCATGGATAATATCTTTCAGAGTCGATTGCTCAAATGAGGTACTTCCACTGGTGACCAATGTACAGCCCTTATGAAACTCATCCAATTTACTGAATAGATATTTAACTCCCCACATAAGCAGGTTGTGACTAGTGCGCTGGCTTATGCTCTGTAATTTACTATCAAGAGTCTTACCTTTCTTTGCAAGGATCAGAACATTCTCTTCCACAGTAAAAGTGGAATACAGACGAAATACTTTTAACTGTTCATACTGTGTATCGAGTGTTATCTTTTGTAGGTTCCTTACATCAATTGTTGGGTTCCAATCACTACTAAATATGATAACAGTATCAACTGATGACAGTTTGATGCTCGGAACACAAGCACAGGTTTCTAATAAAAACACAAATCTCTGTTTCTGATTATTGAAGTTGTTTAGAGCATCTTGCTTCCTTGCAGGCACAACAAATCCGTCAATACGTTCATAAGAATCCTGACCAAATCTTTGACGCACAAAATCATCCAAAATATCTCCAATGTTATCCTTCCTACCACCACTAGACTGTCAATTGAAGACATCTTACATAAGAAAAATGGCTTTGCAACAATATCAAGAGCAAAATGTGTATCAAAGTGCAGAGTTCACAAGTACTGAAAAGGGGGAAAAGGAGCAACTAGAAAATCTGGGTACATAAAGTTGCACTTCAAAAATGATCAAGATGTCTAAAATTGTTTAAGTAATGAAGACAATAATAGGATCCACATAGAAGAATAGGAAAAACTATTCTCAAAACCCAAACAAAACCATTTTATGTTAAACTAAAATCAAAAATCTCCAAAGACTGATTCAATTTTAATCATTGAATTTATTATTATTTTTTTTAACAAAGAAGTTTAGCAAGAAATTTCTTGAAAGCAATCAATTTAACCAGCTAATTATTTTAGGTGATCACTAAACATAATTTATAAGTGGGCTAATGATCAAATAAACCTTAACTTTGCATGCTTTTCCAATTGTATCCTATACTTATAATTTTATCAATTTAGTTCATATTTCACAAGCTACCGCTTTTGTTTCAACTGTATCCAATGGGTTTAGAGTGTGCACAATTGCTAACATGGCCCTAAGGTGGAAGGCGAACATGAGTAAGTGAGCTCGCCTGAGCTCTAAGAAATAGCGATCAGTGGTGTTTTGCAAAACTTTTTCACTAAAAAAGTTGTTTAAAATGCTTTAAGAGATCCTTATGGTGGCTCTTATTGTTTAAGAGGATTCCACATCATTCAAGTCAACAACTCTTATCCATGTTCAGAGTATGCCTTACGCCCCTATGAACATCACCAGTTGCACACACCCCATGACTCATTATAGATATAATTGAAACAAAATTGGTAAGCTATGAACTGAATTGATAATGGTTGGAAATAGTAACAGAAATGGTAATGATGTCATGGAATCAGTTTGAATCATTCCAAATAGGCTACTGCTGCCATGAATTTATAAAGCTGCAAAATCACTCAAATTAACAACAAACAAGAATTCAATAAAATATAAATTCAAAAATAAAAAATAATTTAATAAAATATGCAAGATATTAAGTTAATAATTGGATGAATCATGAGAAATGGTTGTGTATCATGTTTCATCAATCGTTTCTTGGTGATTGGTGAAAACCCATAGAGAAACGAAATAAACACAACAGAAAAATTCCATTACAGAACGGCTGAAAAATTCCATTACAGAACGGCTGAAATGTTACGATACAGCCACTATATAAAACCATTGATAAAATTAAAAGCATAGTATACAACAGAAAAAACACGATACAACAGAAAAAACACAAAATTTAGGATTCATTTCACCATCAGGCCTTTATAAATCAAGGGTATTTCTCAGGGGAAAATCAAATTCAATTTTCCACTGTGCCAGTCCTTAAAATAAGACTAATCTAAGCTGCATACATCAATATCATAAAATGATATGAGAACAAATCATCAATTAAAGCATGCATAATGCAGAAAGAGATCAAAACAACCTATATGCAGAAAAGTCAACGAAAAATACACCTATAATGAAATAAAATGAGCATCATGAATCTCTGTGAAGAATATACCTGAAAAAGAATTAGGACTCTCAGACCTTTCTTTCTTATCTCAAAAAGCATTGCATCGAGAAGTTGTAACTTGCCACTTGCTTTTATTCCAAGATCCAAAATTTCAGCAGCAGTACAAACTCTAAATGACTTTTGCAGCTCTTTATCCAAGGTATAGGGATAATCCATGATAAAGGGATGATCGCAGAACTGTCAATAACAATCACATACATGGCTTGAAATAGAAACATATGAACCTTATAGCTTATTTTGTTCTCATTAGCAAGTACAAAGAACAAATAATTCAAAGCTCTAATAGATGCAAACAAACAAAGAGAAATTAAAATGATTTAACATAGGAACAATCTCAAAGGTGAAAAATATATTATGTGATTGAAGATATTGTCAGAGATTGAATTGTAAGTTCTCCAAACAACTTGATATCAAATACCTTGTCATAATTTACAACCAAAAAAATGAAACAAAAAAACTTCCATATTATGTGACTTGAAAACAAAATTTTTTAAAAAAAAAAGACAGAGAAACTACATCATAATCACCATAAATCTTGAAATCTAAGCTCAAAACCAATGTGCATCGGGTAATTACTACGGTAAAATTCTGGAAATTACAAAATATCTAGTCCCACACAGAACTAATACAAAGTAGCATGAATTACACAATCATTAAAAAAACACACAGAATGATACAATCAAAGGGCAAACAAAGAAAATAATAGAACTCAAATCAAACAAAATCTAGATTTCATGCAAACAATCAGCCTTACCATTCGAGTAGAGATAAGAATATCTCGAAGTGCCCCAGTAGGATCGTTCCTTGAGGATGAAAAAAGCGATAAAGTGTTCGATAATAGAGTAGCACAATACTTTTCAAGCTGTATGTTGGATACCTGAACGGGAACCCAATACTCTACATATCTCGAAGAGTCTGACTTGGAACCATTGACAATATACTTCGACAACCTCTCTTTCAAATTACCAATCTTATGGTTGGAATTAGTTATCAAGCCCTCAGAACCATTAGTATCAATTTGACAATCAAGAAATGACAACAAATGCTCAATGATGCCGTCCTGCAAAATCAGCACATAATAAAGCACCCTATGGTTGTGTTTCTAAACGTGTGCATTTTGGGGCTAGGAGAACTAAGCGTAAAGCACAAGAGAAATAAGAGAAATTCATGCTCATGCTGTTGTGCACAACACACCTTAAGTTGACCATTAAGAAGAAGAAGCCTCATATTAGTACTTAAACTCTTAACTTGTTCAAAATGAGAATTTATTCTGGAACGTTGGCACTCATCAACTATCACTGCCTCCCATTTTATCAATTTAAGCACATTTAGATCCTGCAGAACCACATATAAAACTCAACAATAAATAGCATGACCAGTGAACCTAGAAAACAGGTATATGACAAAAGAAAAATAAGGACAAGCAATCAATCTGAAATTCACTATAATTTCCATGCCAAAAATCATGCACACTGCAAAGATATACCTCTGCGATAACTTCTGGAGAGGTAATAAGCACATCAAACATTATGCCCCCTTCTCGTCCATGAAACTCAACGGCCCTAATACTTCCTCGCGCATCTTTATTTCCTTGGTAAACCACAGCATTAACAGATGGGGCCAGACGAAAGAATTCTTCATCCCACAAACAAAGTGCAGCAGAAGTTGTGATGATCAGAAAAGGCCAATTGACATTGGATGACAAAGATGAAATAAATGAAATCACCTTCATGATTCGTTCCTGCAGACATAGTAACCACTCATAGGAAATCCCAATTTACATATTTTTAACAACTAATAACAACGGATGGAACCAAAAGGTCTTTAAGAAAGTTAGAAACAAATAGAATATTGCAAGAACATTAAGCATTGCACATTTTAGCTCGGGGAAAAATGATCCTCACTTAATATCATACATGACCAAGCAATATAATTATGCATGTTATATACTATTGCACATATGCATAAAGAAACATGGGACTGTGTTTGCTTATGTCAAGCATCCAATTCTGGTGTCTCAATTAACAGACCACCGTTAGATCAGATCACCTCAGGCTATTGAATCATGCATTTGCCACAAAACTAAACTAACTAGCAAGCCTAAATCAAAGTATAACTGATCAAGCTCACCCGATCATCAATAACAACATTCTGCCCCTTGGACCAACACTCACAAAGATTGTTGATAAAGTCCAGATGATTAATATCAGACCCAGTTAAACCTGCAGCTGACAACTTCAATGATTTCACTGATGAAGCTTTTTTTATGTCATGTTTCTGCAGGCAATTTGTCATAAATCAACAAAGGAATTTGATAGGATTAAAAAGAATATACACGCATCATCATTCATCATTCGCTAATGAATAAAAATAAATAAATTAAATGCTTAACACAGAACAAATAGTCAGTAGCCTGAAAAGCTGCAATAACTAGTAAGGAAAATCTTTCATTTATTCTATTTATTTATTTATTTGAAATTTGATAACTGAGATCAATTAGATGTCTCCTACATCAATAACTAAGTCCTTTTTACTTGGAAAAAAGAGAAAATCCAGACATAGTTAGATTCAAAAGACCATCTGCCCCGCTAGAACTCAGAGCCAGGTGCTCAATTGGTAGGTACCCTTTGAAGACACACAATTCAATGATATTAGTAAACAGACTAGATTTTAAAAATTCCAATACATAAATAAATCCTTTCTTTTTCCTCAGTGAAATGGAAATGCAATTTAGAACCTAATACCAAAAAAAAAAAAAAAGGAAAAGGGGGGAAGGGGTGTTCAAAAATCAGGATTTGTTAATACACCAACTCAAGCATGGACAAAGCTGTTACCTGGAACCTTTTAGCCTAATAAATATGATTCCATGACCATGAATATTAAAAGGATTTCAAAAATAGAACATGTCAAGGGACATACACGATTTCTCATGTTCAACTATACACACCTTATCTAAAACAAACAAATAGTGACATCTCTTTGCCTTCTCATGACGATTTTCATAATCTTTGATGAGGCTCTGTATTTTTGGCAAACTCTTAAAAGAAGCAGTTTCCAACTCCCAGGTTGCATGCTCATAATCAAGACCACGCCACTTTACAAGCCACTCATAATGTTGTTTAGAAACAAAATCAGCATGCCCCCCGCGAATCACATCAAGTTCTTTTGGAGAGACTGCTAACCGTTTGTCTAGCAGACGATATGGCTCAGTCCACTCCTGCTTCCATTTTGTGCTCTGTAGCACAAAAAACTTTTTGAGTAAAGGAAATGGTAAATTCATAAAAGGAAATGGACTAATTATTAATATGTCATCGTTAATCATTTATTTAATCATCCAACAAAGGGAAGAGAAAACAATACCAAAAGAAAAACTCGAACCTGGTTTTTTCGGTTGAATTTTGCAACAAGTGAAGGAGCTTCAAGAAGAAGTTGGCTTTCTGGCACCCAACGATTGTGAATATGAGCAAGACCTTTGTATTTAACAAAAAATTGCTTCTCTTTCAATCCTAGACACGGATGTTAACACATCAAGAAATTCTTATCATAAAATATGCAAACATTCACAATCATGACAAATAGTGGCATAAAAGTGGGGCATTTATGAATTTAAGCAAATGCTTCACAACAAAACAAGTTATTATACAATATTTTGACCATACCATTTTCATCTGCTAACTCTACTTCCTTAGCATCCCAGATTGATTCTACTCCCTCAGAAACTGAATGTACACCTGATTGTATCTTCTTCCTAACACAAGCACGACAATACCAAACTCCAAGAGGAACATCCTTCAAAGGAGGATCCAGACAAGAAAGGTGATAGCTTGTCTTACACCCCCTTCCATCACAGCACCTACAATTGCATGCAAAAAAAATAAATAAATCACACACAAAACACAAACAAAAAGAATATATACACATGGTAACAAACACATTATAAATGCTGAAAATCAAGGCAAATCACAACAGTGGCATGTAACAAAAACATTGGAGGTGTTAGATTTGATAGGTAACAGCTCGTTTAGAATAAATGAATTCCACAAAATTTTGTAGAATTCATTTCGAATTCCGCATTTTTAAAAAGTTTTGTGTTTAGAACAATAAAAAATGTTCATTTCAATTTTACGAATTCAATTGCATGGAATTGAACATAACTAAACCAAATTGTGGAATTTTCAAATGAATTCCATAAAACTAACAACACAAATTTTATGGACAAAAATACTCTTTTTCCGTCTCTTTTTCTCATGCTCTCTCTCTTTCCTCTCTCTCTCTCTCCCCCTCTCCCTTATCTCTCCTCTCTCCCTCCTCTTCTCTCTCTCTCTCTCTCTCTCCTCTTTTCTTTTTTTTTCTCTCTCTCTTCTTAGTACACCCACTCTCTCCTCTTACTACTCTCTCTCCCTACATTTTTCTCTCTTTACTTTTCTTTACTTGTTTTTCTTCCAACTAACTTTTTTATTATATTTTATAAATTAAATATTAATTATAAATATAAAATATAATTATTTTTTAGTTGTTTTATTTTTTTCTAATTATATTTATTACATTGAGGGTAGTTTAGGAAATAAGAATAAAAATAACTCAATTATAGATTTGTTCCAAACACAAAATATATGGAATTCAATTGAATTTCTTATTTTAAATTGTGTCTTTCCAAACATGAGAATTCATTTGTAAATCAATTCTACTTGGAATTCATTTATAAATGAAACTTCACATAATGCACCACAAAAATTTCAAATAATATTAAGAGTCTAATTTTTAAAGATAGAAAAATCCTATATGGCCAATTTGAATAACCGTACATTTGAAATAAAGATGGATTTAAATTTGTGTTTCAAGTGAAAAATCATAGAACTCCAATGATATGTCACATTCAAATACCCCTTCATTTTAAATCCTTTTCTATCAAATGGACCCTTAAATGCTTTTTGTTATGAATTTCAAAGAACTGTTATAGAGGAAATAGCTAGGATTTGTAGGCATCTTTCAGGTCAATTTGGTTTACATTTGAAATGAAGATGGATTTGGATTTGTGTTTCAAGTGAAAATCATAAATCACTAACGTAATGTCACATTCAAATAACCCTTCATTTTAAATCCCTGTCTATCCAAATGGAACTTTAAATATTTTTGTTTTGAATGTCCAAGAAAGTCAGCATTTATATATGAATAATTTGTTATGTTCATGTGTAAGTTGCAAATTTGTTAAATTATAACGAGATCACTCGAATGTAAAAACACTAATAAATAATTAAAAAAATCTGAGGCCTTTGTCAATACACATTAATAGCAACTTCAGTAATTGATTTACCAAGCACTTTATAATCAATTGCAACTGATGATTGTGAACAGCTGATTGCAGTTGTTGAACCAAACATGCCCTACGTTCAGAACAATACATGCTGCGCATGCAATATGAAGCATATAAATTCCTAATTCGCTAACTTATAATATACTCATAAAATTTGCAATCGAAGCATGTTATTAACCTGTATCTCTGTCCATAAATTCTATGATAAATGTGATAACAATCTAAGATTATTCTATTGGCTCAAGACTGCTACTAATATTTTGGTGCGTCAGGTTGTCAAATCCAAGAGATGAGCACAATAAAATCATCATATCCTACAGGTACGTGCTTGTGATAGCCTAATTTATACTGATATTATAGTAACCAATAAAGTGATGAGCATTTTTTACATTTCAGTCTTCATTCATGAACATCAATCTATTCACAGGACAAAAGCAACAACAATAGTAAGTGCAAAATCATACTTTCTATCATCAACTCAGACATTTTATATCCATATAGTTCACAATTAAAGCATACAAATGCAAAGTATACCTGTGGTTTAACTTCCCAGGTTCATCTATTACTAAGAGATATTTGCAATAAGAAGAAGAGTTACCCACAATAGCTTTCCACCGCGCTTGCAGATGAGACATGTATTTTGATCACGAACTAGTTGAAAATCTATGGGAGAACCTTTACATTGCAAGTTGCTAATGCATTGTTCAGCAAGCCCTGTAGTAACACTCAATCCAATTTCCCTTCTATCCTAATGCAACACATCAGAACAATGACAATATTCTTAGCAAGATAACTGGTTCATCTTGATAAATAGAACAATATTCACATGTTTTCAAGATAAATGATGCAATATGAGATGACCACCAACTTGCTTGCACACATAAACAAACACCAGTAATATCAGAAATAGAAAGGGAGAAAGAAAGGGAGAGAGACCAATGATCCAGCTAAAAGAATTAAAGGTAAATCATGAAAAGAAACAACTAAAGCATTTACCTACAACTCATCAGTTCTCAAAGATAATGTTCTTCTAAACATAGACCCTCTTAATTATGTAAATTAAATCCCACACTAATCATATCATATGCAACTTAAATTCTAAATGGAGTCCAGAAGAAAGTAGAGCATATTATACCTATAATATATACAAGAGAGCACAAAAATAAAAAGAGTACAGAAGAAAATGAAACAAGAGATCTGAAGCCCAAAATGAAATAAAGATTCCAGAAACATGCCAAATAAACTCCTCATAATCATTGAATTGAACTCATGAATGTCCTATTATTTCATTCCTCACTGGCTCCAAACTAAAGAGATTGCACGTTCAGCCACCAATATGGCTTTTCCCCTTAGAATCAACCAGTCTGACTCCCTATATTCTACCTGCTACATGCAGCATAAGCCAGTGGACCCCAACAGGTGAAAAGGCAACAATTTGTAGACAGTAGAAGTGTCACCCCAGACAAGGTTGTCAGACACAGCCATATCATAAAATGATAGCACTAGGACACAATATATGAACATGATGGTACATTCATATAATAGAAACGTCCATTATGTATACCTATTTTCTGATATTTCTATAAATTTCATATCCTGTCATACAACAGAGAGATTTTGAAAATTTCATGTTATTCCAGCTCATGTAAGGTTTGAGTCACTTGATACTACAACTATTGTAGAATAGCATTGTAGGACAGCGAGGCAATTAAAAGTTTTTTGTCATCTTGAAAGGCAAAAGTGAAGGCATTTGGGCTCTAATACAGTTAGAGTTTTGGAACAACTTTTGAAATCACAAGAAATGGTTGCAATAAAAGAATGCACTATGAGAGAGAGAAAAATATATATATATAAAGTGAAGAACATAGGCACTTAAGGTCTTCAACAAAACTATCAAACTGTATTCATATTCCATAACCTTCTAATAACAGAGAGAATATTCAAATCCATCTAAGACACCTGAAACACGAGACATAATAAAAATATGGAAAGAAGAAAAAAAACACCAACCTCAGCTAAAGAGGTACGATGGAAATCCTGGTTTAAATTTGTGTCGCCAGAGCACAGGCCTTGCCATTTTGAATCATTATTGACCCTGCAAAGCATGCAAATAAACTGAAAAAATTAAGTCAAACTGCTGTAAAATTAGTATTGAATACTTAACTGTTTGTAATCCATATACACAAACATTATTTCACATATTAGTTTGTGAGCGGCTTCAATTTATGTGATGCTATCCGTTAGAGAGACCACTCAAGATCATTGCCTGAGCTGTGCTCACAATAAGTAGACCATTTTACATGCTTGCACTTTTTGGAGAATAAAGCTGATAAAGAACCCAGGGATGACAGGGATAATATAGATTACATGCTTACTGTAACAAGACCACAAATTTAGAATGCACTCATGCAGAGTGTAGCAGTATGGTACCAAGTTGATCCTGCTAGACAACCCATCACTGGTAGTTACAACTACTCTGCTTGTGCACCTGGAACATAATTATATAATATACAATGCGAAAGCAGAAAACCCATAATGGAACGGAGAGGCATTAACCTTTTGGCATACAGCCACTAAAAAAGCCGCAATTCTCAGCCTCACTAACACTAAATTTCAAATTTCAACATTAAAACCTTTAGTATTTTCTATATGCAGAAATTCATAATTCCATGAATCCTGTACTCATCATATCTTGTCAATATAACAGGATTACATCCTATATGATTCAACAATGTTCAAGACATGGTCAACTAACAAGTTCCTAGTCTGAAAGTCAGTTGTTTGATACTATTCATGAAAATACTACTCGAAGGAGGTTGCAGTATACCACATACAGTCCACAAATTCCAATAAAAAAGATCATATTGTCAACGATATCTTCAAAGTTATCATGTCATTCAGAATATGTGGGTGATTAAATAACAAAAACTAGTACTTCTGTATCCAATACTAGTAGCTATTCTCCAGTATTTCTGTATCCTAGGAAGTTAAAAGCTGTGTAAACTATCTAATTAAACTGATTTTTGAATAGTCATCTCTTGAAGGGTCAACACAAGAAGGTAAGCTGCTGATCAACAAATGATAGTGAAATGAAACTGGAAAGCATCACAAGCGACACAACTTTATTCAGTCGAAGCACAACTAAAGGAAGATGACTAGCTTGGACTAAGGAAGATGACTATCTGATATAAGAGACAGCATCCTACAACTTCTTCAAGTTTGTGTTTAACAGGTTATTTACACCTACTTTTTCCAAAAGCTGCAGATTGCACCAGATTATTTAATCTTTAGTGAGCTATCACCCAAAGAAACAAAAACTACTGGATTAACTAATGCAAGACAGTACCTTTGCCTCTTAAAATCTATAGCATAAGTCTCAGCAGATTTGTTTCCATGTGGAGAAGAAATGGTGGCATCAGCAACAGAGGTGCAAATATCTTTTCTTGTTGCCATTGCAGTAGCATCAGGATCCATGTCAACTGTGTTTCTTTTTCTATTTGAAGGTGTTTCCTTGTAACCGCTCTCCAACCTAGCATTTTTATCTTGTGCCCCTATATTCAAAATAGGATTTACCAACTCAAGTTGCAAATTTTTCTTTGCCTTTTCAGCAACATCATTCAGCGCAGAATCACGACCCTTAGACTGATGAGCTTCTCCCATGAACTTATGATTCTGGCTTGAATGGGAAGACTCAAAGCCAATATTATTTTCCAATATCTCATGGGCAGGTTTGTTTACAATACAATTGGATTCTTCCAAAGTTCTTTCTGAATCTTTCCCAGCATAGACTTCTCTCTTTTCCTGCACCTTGCTTTGGCTACAGTGGTTGCCCCTATCAACATTCTTGGAAGCACCACCTTCAATATTGCTGCTACATTCCTGAGATAACTTATCCTCCTTGTTCTGCTCCTTGCAATGACCTAAAGAGTTAAGCAAAAAAACATATAATGATTATAGAATACTTTATCAGCATTGCTTTTATATAATACAATTTACTTGTATATCTAACAGCCATGTGAAAATCAACAGTTCAAGATGTTGCTTTCATCCAGCTCGTGCCTCAGATTCGAAACACATTTTATCAAACAAAAAAGTTTAATTTAAAAAAAAAAAAAAAAATTTGTGAGCTACCTGCAACTTTAACTTTCTTTGGTTGTTGCTTGAATAATGTTCTATAAGCACGAGCATCCATTATCCTCTTTTCTCCCATCTGTTTCTGACTTTTGTTAACTTCTTTAGTTTCAAATGTCAATTGTTTTACACTCTTCTCCTTTTTAAGCTTTTTCTTCATAAATGATAATGATAACCCCAAGCTTTTATTCGACTTTTTCGACCCAGAAGAAGAACTAGAAGATGAATGCTTCTTACCCCGCTCAGACCTTCTCAAAGGGCCTGGCGTAGGCGTACTAGTTTGCTTCTCAGCCCTCTCAGATTTTCTCTTAACTGGAGGAGTAGGAGGTGTTGGAGTTTGCTTCTCAATTCGCTCAGACTTTCGAGTACTCGAAGGACTTGGAATTGGAATCATATTATTTTTCTTTGATGGAGTTTCTCTAACTGACCTTCTCAAACCAGATGTTTCAGCACCTACACTAGTGGAGGGTTTGCCTATACCATCACTTGCCATCCCGCCGAGGTTACCTGAAACGCTCATCTATAGTCTACACCTCGTACCGCGTTCCAATTCGTCAAAATGTGGAGTTAGTTCACCTTATTGTTTTTCAATTTGCTACAGAAGATACAAGAAAAAAACATGAATTAACAAAGTATAAAAGCCTAAATTGTTACAAAAACTACATATACACACACTTAAACCCACTCAAAATCCCTAATTTACTCTGAAATTAACACCAACTACATATACATACCACAAACATTCACATGCAGCCCAAAAAACCCTAATTCACGAACAATGACGTCCTTTTAAGTTGGATTATTGGATTACGAACCTAATTATGAAAAGTACAGGTTAATGCTAGAAAATTCTGATATACCTGCATGAAAATACCTCAAAACTATAAATTTTCTCGGGAAAATTATAGGTTTTAGAGTGTGGTGTTAGGTCAGATTTTTTAAGAAGAAATTGCCGAAAATTTACCGGGACAGCGTATTGTTTCAATTTTAATTAAAGTTCCTTTTCTCGGGAAAACAAAATGGTTAAGGAACACGCTTGAAGCAGTGTTTTAAAAATAGGATCGGACCGGTCCATTCAACCGGTTGAATCAGGAACAGCCGGTTAATTTGGTTTGATTCATTAAAAAATCAAAATTCTGATCAAATCATCTTTTGACTGATTTTTAGTAGGTTTTTGTGAAATCTTTTATAAAATGAAAAAAAAAAATAAGAGATTTTATCTAATTGATTGAACTACTAGTTTCAATCAGTCTAACCAATTGAACTGTAAATTGTTGTGCTAAATCTGCAAGTGTACAGATCGTGGGCAAGTAATAGTATGTGAATAGAGTGTCGATCCCACAGAGAAGGTGTTGACAATTACTAAAAAAATATGATTACTCTATTATTTAGAAAATTAATTCAGTTGTGAAGAAAAAGAAAATTAAAATAGATGTAAGAAAATTTAAAAGACAAATTCAATATATGATAAAGATTTAGGATTTAGATTTCATCAATTGATTACCTATGACT
>CATKHJ010208011.1:0-10252 GCA_949750685.1 Vernicia montana | reverse complement strand
AAGCAACATGCGATTCACTGCCTCTATAATCATAAGTATCACATACTGATTATAGAAAACAAACTGAGGTGATGCTCTTTCGAAATTAATGATGTCCTATCATTAATACTATGACCACGAACATATTTAAAGTATTTGTTTAAGAGCAATCTGTCACTCATATTCTCAACACTTGAGAATAGATCCTCTCACAAAATACTTAAGGACTATATTCAATAATATGAAACCCTTTTCACATAATGAATATATTAATCATGCCATTGGGAATTAATATCTACTATTACATAACAAGTATATGGCTCCTAGGGCATATACTACTATCACAAGCTTCACAGGTTATAGTAGTATAATCTTTACTCACTGCCTTATCTCATTATCGATTATATTTTTTTCAGGTGAGCATTGATTTATCGGTTAAGTTCCCGAGGCGATCTTCTTCTCCATTCCTCGGAAACTCAAGTGATTAATGTAATAGCTCATTTTATATTAAGTCTTTTTGTATAGATGATTATTCAATTATAGATGCTTCATGGTAGTGTATTGAATGGTATATGTAAAGAATAGTCTTATGGGCCTTATAACATTAAACAATTGTAAGATGAAAATTCATTTGAATTATGAATGATATTGTTGGGAATGGATTGATATAGTTGGTTGGTTCCGATCTGGGGAGATTGTATGTTATGAATATAGATAATTGATTGATTGATCGATAAGGTTCCTATGGGTTTTCGGTGGCCTTAAGCCTACCCATGCCCTAGGATCGTCGCGGCTCGAGAATCGGGTCGTGACAATATACTAATATAAAAATTCAAATTCTCAATCATAATATATTCAATGATAAAAAAAAAAAAAATACGAAAGAATATAATGAAAACAATTATATTATAATATATTAAAAGTATTATACTATCTTATTTATTTTTTATTTTTTTATATTGTTTTTTTAATTTTTTTTTTCATTTAATTTGTTCAAATAAGATTATTATATGAAAAATAAAAAAATTTAAAAAAACTCTTAAACTTTCATATTAAATACCCTATTAATTACCTAACATTTATTTTTAATTATTTTTAAATACTTAAAATTATATAAAATTTCAAAAAATTATAAAAAAAAAAAAATCAAATGGTGAGCATAGAGATAGTTTCAAAATTTTCTCTATGCTCCAACTTTAATATATATATACTCCCTCCGTCCCATTCTGCTTGAGATATTTTCATTTTTGGAATGTCCCAAAAAGTATGTCCCATTTTTATTTTTAAGAATTTTTTTTTATCATTTATACATATTTTGTCCTTAGATATTAATTCAATTTTTTCCATAAAATTTATAGGAAATTAGACATGTTCATGGGCTCGGGTACCCGCCCAAGCCCGCTCCAAAATTATAGGGCTTGGACAAAGTATATTGCTTATAAGCCTGGCCTGGCCCAAACCCGATTAAAACCAGTAAATTTTGTAGACGGACTTGGTCACATATTTTAAAAGTCAAGCCCGACCCGACTTTATAAGATATATTAAAAATATATATATTTGGAATTTCTTGAGTGTTTTAGTTCATTGTTTAGACTTTGAAATTTCAATATATATTTGTATAATTTTATTTGTTTAGCATAAAATTAGTTAGTTTTTAAGCAAATTTGGTAAAATTAGTTAGTTTTTAAGCAAATTTGGTAAAATTTGTTAGGGTGTGTTTAATAACCCAACTTATTACTTAATTTAATATTTTCAGCACTTATTAGTTTTAAGATGGTTTGATAATATAAAATAATTTCAACTTAAAGTTTTCAATTAAGTCAAAAATCACTTAAAATGATAAGTTAAAATATTTAATTTAAAATTTCTATTAAATATAAGTGATTAAATTTTTAAATAATTTACATTTTAAATACTATAACACTTATATTATTTATCACTTAAAATTCAACACTTAAATTTTCAGCACTTAATTTTCAGTTTTACCAAATACCACCTTAGTCAAAAACTGACTTTTTTTAAAAATATATATATAATTTGGGCTGGACCGGGCTTGTAATAACCCAAAATTTTAATTATTTTATAAACTATTATTTTCGTATGGAAATATAATTATTTAATTCGATTTACTGTATTTACATTTAATGAGAATTTAAATTATCATTATTATTTTAAAAATATATTATTTAATTATATTTATATGAAAAGTAATGAAAAATTTGGTACAATTGATATTTTATGAAATCATAATATTTATGAGGTTATAAATTATATTTTGATTTATAATAGTTTATTATTTAAAGGATTAATTTCAAAAAAAAAATTAATTAAGAAAATATTGATTTTAATTTGGTTGATTATTTAAGTAGTTATTGTTATTATTATTATTTTGAATTATAGAATTAAAGTAAATAATATGTTTTGTATTTTTTTTATATTGTTTAAGATTATTATTATTATTAAAAAAAAAAGAAGAGAGAAGAATCGGGAGAAAGAGAGAGAGAGAGAGAGAAACAGTGGCTGTGAGTGGCAGAACCACCACCTCCGGCCACTGCGCTCCGACACAGCCACCACCAGGAGGAAGCCCATCCTCCAGCGAGCACTTGACCACCAAAATCAACCGGAACCGATGATGGATGGCGGCGGACGCTTGGTTTGAAGATTTTCCAGCGATATGAAGCTTCCAAGCGACATTCCGGCCGATTCCGGCCACGGTTCCGAGCAAGGCTGGTACCGATCGACTTATTTTGAAGAGAACTTTCTATTGGTACCCACCTCGCCACCCTACGCTCACCGGAGAAGGAGATCGAAAATTGAGCCACCAAACCTGTCGAGCCGTTTTTCGGCAAAACGGCGGCGAGTGGCGGAGAGTGAAGGGTATTTTCGTGTTCCTGGCTTCGGGACGAGCAAGATGGCGCAAGTGGCGCCTGCAACCGTCACCGTCGGTGGCGGCGCGTCGCCGGCAACTGGGTCCCAGCGCCGCTGGTGACCCCAAATTTCCAGCGAGTAGCATTTTTCATGTACAACGCGATTCCGGAGTTAGTTCGCGAGGTTTTGATTCCGAGCCTAAAACGTTATGTTATTGATTTTATGACTATATTTTAATTGCCCGAAAAATTATTGTTTTGCATATATATTATATGTATTCGAGTTAAATTAATAGTTTGAAAGGAATATGAGAATTTACAAATTTATTGGACTTAAATTGAGTGACTTGTGAATTATTGGATTTTATTTTATGAAAGTGTATATTATTATTGTAATTGAGATTAATATGAAATTATCGAGTTGAATTTTATATTATGAATAGATTCGATTATTTTTAAATATTATGTCGTTCTTTTAAAATGATATACTGAATAAATTAAAGTTATAGATGTAAATTTGGTATTCAAATTCTTAAATTCGTATAAATGATTTTTGAGAGAATTATATTAGTTTTAAAGTGTTTATAATTAAGTATATATATATATAATTCTTTTAATAGTTTTAATTATCAATTACATTTTTAAATAAAATGAGCTTTTACGTAAATTATTTTAAAGGTGTTATACAGTATTTGTATTTCAGGCGTCTCTCCAGTTGCGAGATGTCGCACTTTGAGGATAACTGGTTGGCATTCGTCAAGTTTGTGAGTTATATAACTTAATATAATGCTCCATTCACTTTTATTTAATTAATGTTTCACTTGTATTCATACTTTGATTGTTTGGACGTTATATATATAAATATGCATTATGAATATGAGTTAAGCATTCAAACATATGAATGTGATTGTTTTGTTATGTTTATAATGTTTATTAATTGTGGTTGTTCGGATGGGATTAGGATGATATAGGACCACACATGATTGAAATATTATTATAATATATGATGATTATGATGGGATGAGCTATGACTGGTGTATGACGGCTTAGGAGTTTGCTCATCACTTCGCTGCTGCCAGTCGGGTCACTGCATGGTTTAGGCCAGGAATAGCTGGTACCCTATGTGTTGGATTTTAAGAAATAGTATTTGGATTCAGAGAGTTTGGATAGGGGGATCGGCTCCTCATATTGAGGTTTAGTGTGGTTCCTGTGGACTAATTCCTATCATTGGTTGATTATGTGATTGGTTGTCTGGATGACATTATGCATTAGCATTTCTAGCATTCGAATGACATGTTATATTGATAACTATATAATTCATTGAGTTGAACGTTCATTCATGTTCATTATTTTTTTCCATGTTGCAGGATGAGTTTGAGAAGTAAATTTTAGTCGAGTATCCCTGCCTTCCATCCTTCGGCAGTGAAATATATTTATTTATTCAGACATGTAATTAATTTTATATTGTGCTGTATTATTAAAATCTAGCACTCCGCATTATTATTCTATCAAATGTAATTTTATACAGAAATATGTCTTTAGCGTATGATGAGTCTTGAGGTAATCAGAGATTCCTCACTATAGATATTATGGAATTTGTGAAATTCTGTTAAAGATGAACCTTGTGATGATTTAATGAGAAAGTTGGTATGATTGAGATGATAGTCCTGAGTGAATTTGATTTGATATTTTGCACAGCTTCTACTTAACAGGTGGGCCATAGCCCTTGATTTGTGACAGTTACAGTTGTCATATTGCTATTTTGTTGTTTAGTGAACAGTCAAACTTACTACGGGTTCTAGAAGTCTTAAACTTTTCCGTTCCCTAGTGCTGGTCACGTGCCTTGAGGCTCGGGTCATGACAGGGCTTGAGTGGGTTTTTTAATAGAGAGTTGGCTTGGATTTGGATAGTCTAAAATAAATTAATTCTGGGCTTGGGTTTAAATAAAAAATTACAAATCCGGTTGAGTCCGACTCAAACCCGGCCTATGAATATGTCTATGAGAAATTGTATTTAATAAAGGGTATAAAAGGAAAAATAATATATTATTTAATGCACTCTTAAACTTTGTAAAAAAAAATATATCCCAAACAAAATGGGACAGAGGGAGTAATAGATTTGACCAATACTGAATTAATTTCATTGACAATTTTCAATACATGTAAAGCAACATCAAACCAAACTCATGTTATTTGTTCCATTTTTTTTTTTTCCAATGCAAATTACAAATGTCAAATATCAAATTAATAAATATTACAATTTCATTCGAATAAAAAATAAAATAAAAAATAAAGTCGAATAAATCAAATTCTCTCCTCAAATATGGGGCCTCCCAGTCTATGGCCTCGACCTTAACCCAATTGGAATAAGCATCATTGGCCTAACTTCCTTTAAATCCCTAATTGGTTAATCCCTAGCTTAAGTTTAGTCCCCTACTACATAATTTAACTTGTCCTAACTGAATTTGCTACAAAGAACCAATCATGCACTTTCCTTTATAATGTAAATAGTAGCATTAGGGGTTTTGCCATTTGCCCAAAATCAACCCCACCCTACACTCTCCTCTGGCATCCCATGCCTTATCCTGTTTTGATCATGGACCTACTACTGCAAATAGTTACTCCCCAATCCCCATATTTAACTTTCCAACCCTAATTAAGTTTAAATTATAATTATCAATCAATTTCACTTTCTTTTACCAAATTTAGTAGAGCTCTATTATTCGATAACACATGGATATAATTAGATTCAACTGAGTTTTCATTCTCTATATGTGCTACCCACTTGTTATAATTTTTTTCTTTTGATGATATATAACTAGATATAATCAAAATAATAATTTCATAATTTTTTTTTGAGGCTTACATGTATAAAACTCTGTCAAATTTGATTTAAAGAAAACATTGAATTTGGATAGTCTCTTACCCAGTTTAATTGAGACCTCTCCAAATAGGTCACATTTAAAATTGATAATACCCATAAGATCCGATCTAATTCGATATTAAATAATCTTAACACTCTTTTAATATGTTAAACTTATATATTAAATAAGTCTACTTTTTTGAATCCTAACTTTGAATTTTTATAATTTTTTTTTCATTTATTGAAGATAATATTTAATATATACATCACCACCAGCGTAATCAGGGGACAAGTAGGAGCCTTGACGGCCTCTCTAATCCACTTGGAAGATATATAATACTCTTATATAATTAGTATAATTTTTTAATTAATCCTTTTAATTTTTTAATTGGTCTCCCTCTCCAAAATTAAATTTTTATAAATAATTTTAAATATTAAAATTATTTAATTAGTTTTCATCCTATAAATATGGAAGATCAATAAAAATTTATTTAATTAAAAATATATTTTTATAAAAAAATATAATTAGTTATTATTTTTTTAAATAAAAATTATTAGAAAAATTTAGAAAAAAATTAACCTTTATTTTTTTTATTCTCTAATTAATTTTAACACTAAATAAAAAATTTTGGGTTTCACTCCTGTACATCACATATCAATTATTGAATAATGTCAAAATACAATATTTTAACTTTTAAAATCTTTTGAAATAAGATATAAACCCATGCTTTGCACGATTTGTTATTAAAAAATATTTTTAGTTAATTTTTATGCGTCATAAAAAGAATATATAAATATTATTCTAAACAAAAAGATATATAAATATAAAATTATTATATATTTTATATAAATAATAATAATAATTATTAGTAATAAATTTTTAAGTCGGTCTCCCTGTCAATATTTTTATATTTATATATTAATATAAAAATTCAAATTATCAATCACAATATATTTAATGAAAGAAAAAAAATATAAAAGAATATTATGAAAATAAATATATTATAATATATTAAAAGTATTATACTATCTTACTTATTTTTTATATTGTTATTTTTATTTATTTTTATTTAATTTTTTCAAACAAGATTATTATATAAAAAAAGTAAAAAAATTTAAAAAACTCTTATACTTTCATATTAAATACCCTATTAATTACCTAACATTTATTTTTAATTATTTTTTAAATACTTAAAATTATATAAAATTTCAAAAAATTATAAAAAAAATAAATCAAATGGTGAGCATAGTTTCAAAATTTTTTCTATGCTTCACCTTTAATATATATATATATATATATATAATAGATTTGATCCTAACTTTTTTTCTCCAATAGATATATACAATGCAGAATACAAATTTCAAATATCAAATTGATAAATATTACAATTTCATTTGAATAAAAAATAATGTCTAGTAAATCAAATTCTCTGCATATAATGATGGGTTCAAACATGGGACCTCCTGGTCAATGGCCTCGGCCTTAACCCAATTGGAATAAGCATCATTGGCCTAACTTCCTCTGAATCCCTAATTGCTAATTGGTTAATCCCTAGCTTAAGGTTAGTCCCCTACTACATAATTTAACTTGCCCTAATTGAATTTGCTACAAAGAACCAATCATGCACTTTCCTTTATAATGTAAATAGCAGCATTAGGGGTTTTGCCATTTGCCCAAAATCAACCCCACCCTACACTATCCTCTGGCATCCCATGCCTTATCCTGTTTTGATCAAGGACCTACTACTGCAAATAGTTACTCCCCAATCCCCATATTTAACTATCCAACCCTAATTAAGTTTAAATTATAATTATCAATCAATTTCACTTTCTTTTACCAAATTTATAGTAGAGCTCTATTATTTGATAACACATGGTTATAATTAGATTCAACTGCGTTTTCATTCCCTATATGTGCTACCCACTTGTTATAATTTTTTTCTTTTGATGATATATAACTAGATATAATCAAAATAATAATTTCATTTTTTTTTTTTAGGCTTACATGTATAAAATTCTGTCAAATTTGATTCAAAGAAAACATTGAATTTGGATAGTCTCTGACCCATTTTAATTGAGACCTCTCTAAATATGTCAGATTTAAAATTGATAATACCCATAAAATTTATTAAGAGTAATCCCACATTGATTGTGAATGAAATAAATAAATGGTTAATATATGGTGAGAGCCTATCACTTAATTGATTAGTTCTAATCATTTTATTTATGATAGTGCTCAATATATTAATATGAGTTGTGTATATTTGTATTCTTAATACTCTTTTATATTTGGGTTAATATATGGTGATGGCCTATTATCGAATTGACTAGTTTTAGTCATTTTAATTATGATAGTACTCAATATACCAATATGTGTTGTGTGTGTTTGTATTCTTAACACTCTTTTATATTTGTGTTCATTTCCATTCATAAAAATTAATAAGATCCGATCTAATTCGATATTAAATAATCTTAACACACTTTTAATTTGTTAAACTTATATATTAAATAAGTCTAATTTTTTGAATCTTACCTTATGAATTTTTATAATTTTTTTTTTATTTGTCAAAGATAATATTCAATATATACATCACCGTCAGTGTAACTAGGGGACAAGTAGAAGCCTTGGCGGCCTCTCCAACTCACTTGAAAGTATATATAATACCCTTATATAATTAGTATAATTTTTTAATTAATCCTTTTAATTTTTTAATTGGTTTTCCCAAAATTAAATTTTTATAAATAATTTTAAATATTAAAGTTATCTAATTAGATTTCATCCTATAAATATGGAAGATCAATAAAATTTTATTTAATTAAAAATATATTTTTATAAAAAAAATATAATTAGTTATTATTTTTTGAAACAAAAATTTTTAGAAAATTTTAGAAAAAAATTAAACTTTATTTTTTTTTCTCCTATTAATTAATTTTAACACCCTAAATAAAATTTTCGGGTTCCACTCTTGTACATCACATATCAATTATTAAATAATGTCAAAATACACTTGTATACAATGCAAACTAACCTAACAATCAATTCGCAATATGAATTAGTTGTTCTATTTTTTTTTGTTTCTTTTAAACGCATTATTTGTTGTATTCTTAATTTTCTATAAAATAAATACTCTTTCAACAAATTAACTTTTACAAAATAAGTATTGTATTTTCCTTTTTATCATGCAATAAGTAAATTATAAGTTTGTGAACGAAAAGGAACTTCGTATAATTAACAAATAATATAGGGATTTTTACAGAAATGCTTAAAAAAGACCTTAATATTACATTTTAACGCTTTAACCAATTTTCTTACAAATAAACTGTAATACTCCGAATTTCGATTTATTATTATTGGGTATTTATTCGTGATTATTTAAAAAGGTTAAATTAATTTAAATTGATTTTAGATTTTAAATATTATTATTATTATTATTATTATTTTATATATATATGAAGATAAGGAACAGAAAAAGTAAGAAAAGAAAAAAAAGAAAAAAAAAAAGAAAAAGGACAAAAAGAGAACAGAAACCGAGAGAGAAAGAGAGAAACAGAAAACTAGCAAGATCACTGCCTTCCTGTCGCCGTCCGACGACACGCGCTGGATCATCAAAAAGAGGAGGCTGAGACGCTTCCAACGCCATCAACCCGGTCGCCGTCCGCCACCGAAGCGGTCACCGGCCATAAACCTTTCGACCACCGTTTCGTTGACTTTTCGACCTCCGTTTCTAACAATTCTTATACCGTTGAATTCGTTATCTCGTAAGCTTCGATTCGGTATCTCATTTGTGAATTATGGTGAACGTTTGAATTTTCGCCTATTTACGGTGTTATTTTGGATTTGTCGACGCGTTTTTCGGCAATCCGTCGGTGAGAAAATTAAGTGGTGTATATTTTCGGTATCCACGCTTCGATACAAATTTATTGACACCAATTTCGCCGCTATCCGACACAGTCGATATTTTTCGATGACTTTTCCGGCGACTCTACGATGAGTGCGCCCAATAGTCCGGAATTTATCCTTGATGATTAATTTAGTATCAGAATGATTTATTTCAGCGTGTCGGAATTATTATGAATTTAGATAGTCAATTATAATTAAAATTCAATTCCTAATGATTTATTATATGTTATTTTCTAGATCATCCAGGACCGTCATCAGCAGCTCCAGGTCCTAGTCAGTGATCGACTTTTGGTTCTCGACATTTGTATTGTGAGTGATTCTAATATACTTTCCTGCCTTCCATGCATCTACATTTGTTGAATGAATATATATTATATAATTATGCACTATAAGATATTATCGAGCATTCTGGCGCATGTATGTGAATGAATTATTAATTATGTGTTGCATAATTATTATGGATGCTGGATGGTATTGGGATGACACATGAGTCACTAGGAATGTGAATATGATATGATGGATGAGCTTTGACTGGTGTATGACAGCTCAGGAGCTTGCTCATCGCTCGTTGCTGCCAGTCGGGTCGCTGCATGGCTTCGGCCAGGGACAGCTGGTACCCTATGTATTGGATATTATGAGTACT
>CATKHJ010207976.1:0-14201 GCA_949750685.1 Vernicia montana | reverse complement strand
AATGAATGGATATCAATTTGGTTTGATGGCCATAGATACATAATTATTTAGAAATCAAGCAGAGGCTTCCTTACAAGCATGCTCCATATAATTAAGCAAAACCTCCTTACAGGTATGCTTTAAGTCAAATGAGTAGAGGCTTCCTTACAAGCATACTCTAAGCAATGGTCCCTTTATAGACATGCTACATGAAGTGGATCAGACTCCATGACTAGGATCGATACCCTTCCTAGCTAGGGTTCGGATATTATACCTTATCCGTAGGTACAATGTGCACAAAGTATGATGTTTGCCCCACATCAGTTTGGAGAATTTCTATCATAAGGTTCATATACATATATCATAATGAATAAAAAATTGGCTAGGTTTCATACATATAGCTTAATCATTTAGAAGTATGGTTCACAATAATTTATAATCATTTGGCTTTCACAAGGGATTGAATAACATAAGTATACATAGGCTTATAGGATTTTTTATATAATTTAAGTATAAGCATAATAGTATATTAAATACTCACCTTAGCCAAAAAGAATGCTATACTCTCTATAGAAGATCCACAATCACATAAATTCATCATAATCATCATGATCCTCATGAATTCTTCTAAGTTGAGTTATTACCACATAAATACCCATATAATGAAAAATATATCAATTAATGCTATTAATCACCATATACGTGCTAGACACAAGATTTCTAATCATATTTCTTCTCCAAACATGGATTAACAATAATGAGGAAGAAGAATCATAAAGAAATCCCAAAATCCTAACTCACCTTGAATTAAATGCTTGACTTAGAGGAGAGAGAAAATGGGTTGTACAACCCTAGATCTTCCTATAAAAGCAATAGATGTTCTCCCTTCAACTTAGAATGAATATATTGAGAGTTTCTTGAGAGAAAATGTGTTTAGAGAGTTTAGAAAATCGGGTGGAAATGATTTAGTTCTTAAAACCCTTTTATAGAACCTGATTCCCAAATCTGTCCCCGATGGCGATAGCGCTCACGACAGGCAAGTAGCGGTCGCGATTCACATATCGCGATCACAACATGGTTGTTGCGGTCGCTACCTCGCACTGTTCATTCTGGTTTTAATTTTTGGCAAAAAGGTTCGCGGTTTGAGTTGCGGTCGCAACTTTAGATGCGAAGTGAGAGTTGCGGTCGCGACACAAGTATCGCGGGCGCGATTCTCACCCTGAAACACCACTTAACAATTTAACTTCCATTTCACAAGGAATTCAATCTACAATCATCCATACACATGACATATTCTTAATGAGAAGTCCATACATGAATATTCGGGGTATTACAACATATGGCTAGAATGTAATAGTTTTCTTTAGAAGCTTTAAAGTGGAAATAGATATTTTGCCCATTATTAAAAATAGTGGAAGAAATGATTTACTAAAACAAGGCATTGATGTACTATGATCATCACATTGGCTGGCCATTTAATCATATAAAAAAAATCATAGATATATATATATGAATTAATTAATAACTCATCGATAGAACCCATAACCTTTTGAAGAAATGCATCTACTTCATCTTCCTTTGATTTTTTGCTTCATCTTCCTTCGATTTTATGGTAAAACCCTTACACAAGGTAATAAATACCAATTCGTTTTAGATGTTTAGATTCTTTGAGATTGCTGATTTTATTTTATGATAGATTCGAGATTTAGATTTTCAAGACTGCTTTTGTTTTTCTTTTTTTAATTGTTCTTGAGGAATTCCCTTTCCTACTGATTGTATTATCTTTAGATTAAGAAAAAAATTTTATTTCATATCTACTTATTAGAAAGAGGAAGATTAAACCCTAATTTATATAATATGAATTGAAAATTTTTCAAATCTCTGAGTAATTAATTTTATGACTAATACAGATGCAATTAATTAATTCTATGACTAATAGGGATGCAATTAATTAATTCTATGACTAATAGATATTCGAGATTTAGGTTTTCAAGACTATTTTTATTTTTATTTTTTTTAATTGTTCTTGAGTAATTACCTTCCTTACGGATTGTACTTTTTTTAGATTAAGAAAAAATTTCAATTAATATCTACTTATTAGAAAAAAGATATTTTTCCCATTATCAAAGATGGTGGAAGAAATGATTTACTAAGATAAGGTATTGGTGCACTAGGATCATCACATTAGCCGGCCATTTAATCAAAATAGAAAAATCATAGATATATATATATGAATGAATTAATAATCTATCGATAGAACCCATAACCTTCTAAAGAGACGCATCGTTTCAAAAGACTCATCCCATCGACTTCATCTTCCTTTTATTTTTTGCTTTATCTTCCTTCGATTTTATGGTAAAACCCTTACACAAGGTACAAAATATTGATTCGTTTTAGATGTTTAGATTCTTTGAGATTGTTGATTTGAGATTACTGATTTTGTTCTATGATAGATTCGAGATTTATGTTTCAAGGCTACTTTTGTTTTTCTTTTTTTAATTATTCTTGAGTAATTCCCTTCCCTACTAATTTTACTTTCTTTAGATTAAAATAAAATTTCAATTCATGACTACTTATTAGAAAGTGAAAGATTAAACCCTAATTAATATAATATGAATTGAATTTCAATTATATGACTAATAGAGATGCAATTAATTAATTTTATGACTAATACAGATGCAATTAATTAATTCTATAACTAATAGAGATTCGAGATTTAGATTTTCAGGGCTGTTTTTGTATTTCTTTTTTTAATTGTTCTTTAATAATTCCCTTCCCTACTGATTGTTCTTGAAATTTAGGTTTTAAAGTACTACATTTAACCATTCGTACAAAAAAATCACACTGTACACATTAAAATTTCAAAGGAATTAAGTAACCTAATGCTATTCTAGTACCCGAATGCTAAACCCTAATTTACTTATAAACTTATCTCATATATTTACAATTAATCAACTTCACTTGAAACATATTCATTAGCACATTTTACCCCTTAGATCGAATGGCACCCTAATGTAGGGTTAGTAGCTTGTAAGTTCACATATTTAGTCTTATCACATTTTCATCAATTACCATTTACCATATATATATAGAATTTATTTAATCACAAATAGTGACATTAAAACATTATACTTTCATATCTCATCTAATAACAAGTTTGACCTTGCATTACTGTTTCTGTAATATATCATGTTTTACTTATCCAAATGAGTTGATTCTTTTTTTTTTTTTATATTAAACTAGATAGATGAATCTATAACATATCCAAAATTGAGCTAAAAATATGCTCTACAAAATTTACAATGACCTTATAAAATTCATTTTGTTCTTGTGTAGGGGCAGACTAACCTTACTTCATTCATTTGATTGATCTCAAAACATGAATATTCAATTACAAATTCCTTTCACAGGAAATTCCTAAATATATAAATGAATATTTCTTATATTTTATGCTTTTCTTAGTTTAGTCTCTAAGGCCCTCAAACTTGTTAGTTAGTTCTGGACTGCCCACTATGTCATCACTCTGAGTCAGTTCTAATTCAAATTGGATATCTCCTTTTACATATCAAATCTTGTAAAATACTTTTACAAGAATATATATGAAATATAGATATGCAACTTTTATATTTTGACTTTGCTCAGATTTAGATTCTAAGTCCCTCAACTAGAAGGTACAAATTCCAACTATATACTTGATTCAATTTCTTATAAGCTCTTACATAAATCCTTAATTTCTATATTTAAATTGTTTATCCAGTTTAGGTTAAATTCACATCATATACACATATATTTATCTTCATTTCTTTAATATTAGAATCAAGGAAATTTTTTTTCCTAAAATACTTGTCATAGCCAAATTACATAAGGAAACTCTAATCATATACAAGCTAATTTATTGATTCTCATGATTCAAGCTACATTTTCATCATAACCCAACATGTGTAAGTTCATTTATTCAAGTAAATCATTATAAAAATATTGCTATGTTTAAATTGTTTATCCAATTTAGGTTAAATTCACATCATATACACATATATTTATCTTCATTTCTTTAATATTAGAATCAAGGAAATTTTTTTTCCTAAAATACTTGTCATAGCCAAATTACACAAGTAAGGAAATCCTAATCATATACAAGCTAATTTATTGATTCTCTTGATTCAAGCTACATTTTCATCATAACCCAACATGTGTAAGTTCATTTATTCAAGTAAATCATTATAAAAATATTTCTTAGTCAATTCTTACGTTTTGGCCAAACGTAGCGAAGAGGAAGGAAAAAAAGAATTTCAAAAAAATCAAGGAAAAATTCAAATAAACAACTCTTGATTAATAGAACAAAGAAATTGTTGAAGAGTTATTACCTTGAAACCTTGATCTTGCTCTTTGGTCAATCATATATAATATGATCGTTATATAGTCAGGTTCAAATTCTCCTTCTCCAATGCTCAAAGAAAAAAAAAAAAAAAAAAAGAACCAATACTACATATATAAATAAATTGTTACTACCAATAAGCTTTCGATTAAGCTGTGAAATCTTGAGTTTGAATTCCAATGAAAATCAAATTTACCAAAAAAAAATAATAATTTGATACTTTTCCCTTCAAAAAGAAATTGTAGTAACATTCATAGTCTTGTTTGATTGCTGCTGAATATTAATTATATGCACATTATTATTTATTTTTTCGTTAATTTATTTTCGACCCTAGCTTGAACTTGAGACTTCAAAACACTGTAACCGATTTCAGTACCATTAATTAATTGAATGGTTGATTGGTATTATATGCACATTATTTATATAAAAGGATGGGGAAGATATAGCAATCAAATAACAATGCATTTTTAATTAGTAGATTGTAAATATTTCTTATATCAATAGTCTGTTTCAAATAACAATCAAAATGAATTAAATTAGGAGTCTCTTGAGAGTAGGTTGTAGGGTTAAATAAACAGTATGCCAGCCATTCTGAGTAGGGTGAACCAAATCCCAAAAGAATGATAACTCAGGATGCTTGCATATCACATATTTCTTTTCTCCATTCTCATCTCTTTGCCCACCTGCATTTTTGTTGGTCACACCTTGGCAGCATGGTTTCAATGGATTCTTGGACTCAATATTTTCTGTTGCAGTAGTAGAGAAAAAGGTTACATATTAATTTATTTTTAAAAAAAATTATTTGTAATTTTTTCTTCAAAAAGCATTCTAAAAATATATTTTAACCCAAATAAAATTTCAAGATAGAAGGAATGATCTATTTATATTAATTACAAAGAATTTTTCACTTTACTATATTGCTAATAAATATTAATTAGATAATGGTAAAAGTGTATTTAAATTACTTTATATTTTAATTCAAAAAAGTATACATTGTAAAATATTTTAAGAAAGATTATATTCAATAATTTAAAATTACTAATAGTAAATGCTCCATCTCAAAGCAAAAGTCTACCTTTAGTATTGATATATCACTGTATTAAATATTAAATTTTACAATACAAATTTAACATTATTTGATACTTGTTATTAAAACTAACAATTAACAATATATGCATACCTATAATAATAATAATAATAATGACGAATCAAGAACCATTTCGTTAGGAGGGCCGAACATTTTTTGTAAAATATGTAATTTTAAAAATAATTTCTTTTCATATATTATTTTATTTTAATTTTACTATTTAATGTTTAAACTCATATAACTTTGAAAAAAAAAATTAATAATATTGTATCGAAACTTATTATTTGAAAAAAATTATTATTTTAATTTTAAAATTTAAATAAAATGAATATTTCTAATATTATTTTATGTTAGTATATTGAAAATGAAAATAAAAATACCACAACCACTATAATTAGTTATTACAGTTTCTGTGATATAAAAGGTGTATATATAAAAGAATTTTTTTATATACTTTAATGAATTTTTTTATTATTTTGGGAGTACTTTTAATTTTTTATAGTCTAGTTATATTTTTTATATTTTTTTTATATATAAATATTGAAAAATTAAAAAATTGTTTTTGAGTTTGGCGGGGCTGGGCCACTGGGCCCCCATTATTTATTATGGGTATCCTTATTATAGTGCATGTTCATTCACTCTAGCAAAGCCCAATTAGGCATGAAATTTTGTGCCAAACTCCTATTAGTTTATAAAATTATTAAATAATGGATAAATTAATAATTTATTAATTTATAGAGTGTATTTATGTATATTATACATACTATGTATTTAATATTGAATTTATTTATTGATTAAATAAAATTCATACTAATTGAATTTATTAATGGAATTTCCTATAAAAATTCAACTAATCTAATTAACTATGTTTATTACTCCTTTTATTCCTTTTTAATTGTCGTTTTTTATTGTTTCACAAAGATTGAGAAATAATTAATTACGCTAAGTTTCAAAAATAAGATGACTAAATTACCCTTATTAATTATAAAGTAATGAATAATATGTGCATTAATTATAGAGTAGATGATAAAGATAGAATTAGAAAAAAAAAATTTAATCTTATTGGTTTTTTAAAGTAACAAATATTTTGAAAAAAAAAATTCCTTCAAAAAACGTTAAATAAAAGGGAACGGAGGCAAGAATAAGATGACTAAATTATCCTTATTGATTATAAAGTAATGAATAATATGTGCATTCATTATAGAGTAGATGATAAAGATATAATTGAAAAAAAAATTAAAATCTTATTGATTTTCTGAAGTGACATATATTTTGAAAAAAAAATTCCTTCAAAAAACGTCAGTTAAAAAAGAACGGAGGGAGTAATAAACTACAAATACATTAAATTATGTGAAAAACTAAATTCTTTATACATACTATCTATTTAATTAAATAAAATTTATCATAATTATGTATTCATGAATGAAATATATTTAATGTATTAGATTAAATATAAACTCTATTTAAACAAACACAAACTCTTTTTATATTTTTTAACACATTACTCATACATTAACAATGTTTTATCATTTGAAAGACATTAAAAAATTAACCATGACAGATAAAATGCGCAAAGAATTGTGTGAGTATAATAAGATAACTCAAGATTTGAATTTTAAGAAAAAAAAACAATAGAATTATATTTCAAGAAAATAAGATAGTGAAATTATATTTATAATGAAATTATATTTGTAATTTTTAATATATTATTAATTTATGATATGAATGGGACCATAAATTTATACAGGTTTTTTCAAAAAAATTATTATCTCATCAATTTATTGAAATTATTAATTTATTTCATTGGGCCAAGTCGGGACTGAAAAAATTTATTATATTAAACAGGTTATTAAGGTTATATTATATATTATATCGATTTCATCCAAAATCAAACTCAGCCAAAGTGTAATTATTTTTTAAGAAAATATTAAATTATATATACTTTTAAGCAGTTAAAATATATATATGAGATAAAGTTATACATTTGGTATAGGTAAGAATTTTACTAGAGTGTAAGGTGCATTATGTATGAATGAATAGAATAATTTCGTCATTTTAAACTTTTCTATTAGTTAATTAATCACCTGATTTGTGTTTTTGTAGATCCATGGCGGTAATGAAGGAGCTATAAAGATCCAGAAATATGAATACTGATTTCTTGCTCTGATTGTTCAATTTTCGCAGAGCTTGCTGGAGCATATGGTTGTGAAATTTTGAGGCTAAGTTCAAGCTTTTGTTGCAACTCTGATAAGAAGATGAAGCAGTTTCTTGCGGAAAACATCCTGCAGGCCCCATCCCTACTACTGCTATTTTTCCAATTCCCAACTGATGAATATGTCTTAGATTCATGGCAAGCTGGTTTATAACTGTTCTTGTGAAATTTGGCATGTCCTGTAAGTTAATTAAATTGAAAAAAAAAAAATCACCATTAAAGAGTTAGAATGTAAAATTATTGCCTATATGCATACATCAATCAAATGATTTAAGAACACATGGAGTAAAAAAGAGTATTAGTGCCTTTTTACTTAGTAAGAAATAGATAAAAGAGTCATATAGACTCTATTTCCATCTCATCACCCATTGATTTAATGTATAAAATAAATTTATGCATTTGATATACGTAAGAATTTTCCATCTCATACACCTAAATCAATCTATGAAAAGATATTTAAGTAATATGAGTGAAAAGGCATTCATACCTCTATTTGCTCCATTTTTCATGTGTTATTATTATGGTTGTGGGATTAAGTGCTAAAAGTTTTAATTTTAAATTTTGAATGACTTATTAGAACACCTCCTTGTTTAAGTTAGATTGACCCAATCCGCATATATATATATATATATATATATATTTATGAATATGAAAAAAAGGGTCGTGAAGGCAAGTCCCAGCCGCTGTAATTGTTTTAGTATAAAAAATATATATAATGTATATATAGGGTAAAAATATGAAATTGCCCCCTAATTATTTCTTTTTCATGTTTTTAATATCTATATGCAGAGTAAAAAATAAAATTAATCCTCAAAATAATTAATTTATCAAAGTATTGGATTAAATTACATAAAATGCAATATAAGTTTAAATGTTAATACTCTAAATTGAAATTTAAAGTTTATATTATTTTTTAGGTTATATAAAATGTAATAAATACGTAAATATTATAAAATTCTTTTTTCATGATTTATACTATTGTTAACCCTTTTAAAAGTATGGATAGAAATTTTTAAGATTTTTTATTTAATAAATAAGAAAATTAATAAATTATTTTTATTATTCAAAAAATCACATAAAGCTAAATAATTGAAATACATAGATAATTTATAAATTTATAAATTTTAATATTTTTATTTTGAGTTTATAATATATTTTTAATAAATCAAGTGAAATAGTTCTTGCAATTAATTTTTCTATTTTATTTTAATTTTAAAGTAAAATAATTATTATATTTTTTTTTATGTGAGAAGTGAATATTTTATTAAAATTGCCCCTAATAAAATCATTTTGGATTCATCCATAATAAGAACCATGTCTTTGAAGATTTGTTTTATATCTAACAATTAAGTGTATTCTCGCCCTAACTTGCACATCAACTAAAACCAAGTCATCTCCTCGGCTACTAACCTGAAGAGTGCCATTTTTCTGTAAATAGAAAGCATAGTCATTGCCAGAGAAAGATACCAACACCACAGAATTAGCAAGGTCGCGTTTGGTATATACTTTTTGATGAAGTAGACGTTTCAAAAGAGAAATTTGGAGTTTCAGGTTTGGTAAATCTTTGATCCATGTGCTGAAAACACCACTTCCTCCATGTGCAAAATTCATCCCTCTCTTTAGTTGTGTTTTGTTTGCAAATTTTCTCCATTTGTAAGGGATTGGAGATCTTATGCCAACAAAGGAAGCTGTGCATATATCAAAAAAAAAAAACACAAGCAAGAAAAATAATATATTAGCTAAGGATATGTAGGCTTATTGATTTTAAATTTCATTTAAGGAAAAAAATATTGTAAAATGACCAATTATTGTTAAGAATGGCAATTGATCGGGTTTGAGGCAGGTTTTGCAAACCTCGAACTTGATCCACTTTAAAAATAAAATAATTGTCCTGTCATTCGCTCCGTTTTGAGTCGGGCAGTGAGATTGGAGTAGATCGAGTATATTTGTTTATATTTCTTTTTTAATTTTTACTTTTTTCTCTTAAAAATTTTTTTTAGTGTTATTTTCTCATATATATATATATATATATATTCTACATATCCATACAATATAATTTATCTTTTACATAAAAAATAAATTATAAATTTAAAAAATATAAATTAAATACATATAATATTTTAAAAAAATAAAAATATATATAATCGAGTTGGATTCAGGTCAGGTTATACCATTACCCGAACCCGGCTCGAGTATAAATTAAAAAATTCGCCCCCTCCCATTTACTCAACGGAGCGGATATTACCCACCCATTAGGATCGAGTCGGTTTAAATTCCAGGCGTGACGGATAAAATTGCTATTCCTAATTATTGTATTAATGATCATAAAAAAAATAATAATAATAAGACAAAATTACAATGTGTTTTAGATATAAATATGTAGTTAAATCCTACTTCAAAGTGACTCTTACTAGATTGCAATAAGAGAATCTTAGTTTTTATATTGCCTTTCAAATTCATATCATCGCATGTTGAGATGATAGGTCACTTTTACATAATTTTAATCATTATAATGATTAAAATTGATTTTCAAACTAAAACTATCCACTTAAGGCCCGTTCGGTATAATTTTTTATTTTCTGTTTTTGTTTTGATATAATTTTTTATTTTTTGTTTTTTTAAAAATAAAAACAGGATTTTGAAAATCAGAATTCGTTGTTTTTTATTTTTTATTTTCTATTTTCAAAATGTTTCTAGATAAATATGAAATAAATAAAAAATAATAATTTTTTTAAAAATATTTTGTAATACTTATTTTTTTTAAATTTAAAAAACAAAAACAGAAAACTGCAGCGATACTAAAAGGTCCCCTTAATTTTTGAAAATTTAAAATTTGATTTTTGAAAAAAGAAATTCAACCACTCATTTTATACTTAATGGTTAGAATTATAGAAAAATATATGACTTGATTATTCTTATGAACAATTTTTTTTAATTGGGTTTCGATATTGAGATTTAAACTCATAATTTATTTTCAAATTAAAACTATTTTTTTTCCAAATTTTTTATTTGTGATTCAACATTCAATATACCAATAACAGTAGCTACAATCAATATTTATTAATTAATAGCTACCAATTGATTATCATTGGATTTTTTTTTTTTTTTTGTATAAATATATTTATAAACTATAATTTATTAGAAAAAAATTTACAAGTTAAAGTATAGGTAAATAAAATTTTCTAATAAAAAACTCTAGAATTTTCAAAAAAGTAAACAATTAATTAAATACAAATTAAAAGAAATTTAAAAAATATTAAATGAAAGCAGAATAAAAAACGAAAGTAATTAAGGCACCTATATAATCAGTAAGAACACGACCATCAGAGAAACGACCACTTGGTTTACCAGGAAAACTGTAACCGTAAGGTTCAATCCATGACCCTTCATTTTTCTTAAAGTTCCCGGTGTCAACATAAGAGTCTCCAAAAACAAAAAGCTTCACGCGGCGGCCATGGCGGTGGTGATGGTGGTGATTTGGTGGTTTCTTGTTGATTACTTGAACTCCTGCAATTTCAAATAAAAAACAATTATAGGTCTTAACATAACAAGGGAACTAAAAACTGTGATACTAGAGTTACATATTTATATTAACAGGGACGGAATTAGAGTAAGTTATACACTTGCATTAATATGGAAGGAATTAGAGTTTAAAAATTTTGAGCCAAAAATAAGAATGAAAAAGAAAAAAGAAAAGTTGGTGGAGGTAACATACAAATTTTTAATTTTTTTAAGTACCATAACGTATATACAAATATTTATATAGAAATTATAATATGATATATGAATAACAAATAAATATTTAGAGAACTTAGACATTATATATACTTTTAAAGAAAAAAAATGAAATATACATGCATGTAATAAATAAAATTTTTAAAAATTGGAGGTAGTTATATATATATATATATATTATATATGCATCAAATATATATAAAAAAAAATGAAAATTTTAAAATTGTGGGGGAGCAATGCATATAATTTTTTGAAAAGTACATAAAATTTTATTAAAAAAAGTGCAATTTTGAAAAGTTTGATTGGGAGACCAATTAAAAAAATATAAAGACTTTTTTTTTATGTATATATAAATAAATTTTAATGACTTTGTCCCCCTTATTCTGCTCATGACATTACTCGAGTTAGCCTAAAAATACTACAATCTGAATAAAAAGAATAATTAAAAAAAAAAAAAAAAGGTTATATCACTTGATAAGCATTTGTCTAACCTGAAGAAATAGTAGTAAGAGAGAAGATAATCATGAGAAGGAGAAGAGAGTTGTATTGCTTCATCTCCATTGAAGAGTAGTATTAATGGAGTTTTTGGAGAAGGATTGGCATGGTATACGTTTCATATGTGTTTGGGTATTTATTGGCATGGATTAACGTTTCATATATAATATGTAAATAAAACGGTTGGAGTTGAATTATATTTAGATTGCTAAATATAGAGAAAGCAAATGCTAATATTGTATTGAGGTTTTTCAATGCAAGTGACCGGTTATTAAAGGTGTAATAGAGTTTAATTAGTGTAGTCAATTTAATACTAAATTTAAGCTCCACTAAATTAAAAAATTGGAGACTCAAAATTCAATTCAAACTCCATTTAATATTTATCTTCGAATTCGTGAATAATCAAAATATTCCAACTTTATTAAGCTCCATTATCATAAAAAAAAAATTTAATAATTTATCTTTTAATTTTAAAATAAAATTTGAATAAATTGAAATTAACTCAAATACAAATTCAAATTAGTAAATTATATTATATGTAATATAAGATATATCTAAAATTATATTAAATTTTATACTCAATTAAATTGGCAAATCATTTAAATCAAATATTATAATACTTGAACTCGACTCAATAATTTGATACTCAAACTACTCAAACTAATGTCATTTTTTAGCTTTTTTTTTTTTCCTTTTTATAATGAACGGTACAATTTTGAATTTGTAGAATCCAACAGTTGAAATTGTTTATATGATATAAATCAATTTCACATGTGAGATGTGCAATAAATCAATTAGTTGTCAATTTTCCCAAAAAAAAATGCTATAAATTATTAATTAGTTCAAACGCTATCAAACTAACATTAACTAGTTTCATCTCCCAAACACATTGAGGTCAAAGATCAATCAATATGGCAGCCTTAGCCTCTTCATCGTTAGCTCTCCTTGTTAGGATAACAACATTCTTGTTATAATGGAATTGTTATCTTTGGTTGTTGTATAGTTTGTTGTAATCATAAGTAGTTAGTTATTTAGTTGTTAGTCTTGATAAATTCAGCAGCTATTTAGGTGTTAAGTATCTCTCTATATAAAGCCTTTGTACACTTAAGAGTATTCAACATAATATATAATTCTTCAGCTCATATCATATTCCTTACATGCTATCAGAGTATATCAATTAAATCTCTTCATTTTTTTTTTTTTTTTTTTATATCATTATGGTCGGTCAACAACTAGCTCTTTGTCACACTATCCTCGATATTATTTCATCTTGATCATCACTCGTCACCAAGCTGTTCTTATTCGCTCTACTAAGGCGCGACGATCTTAAGGTATGGATAGATTTAAAGCAACCGATCACCTCGTAGAACCCTTATATGTCAGGGATTTAATCTCTTATGTAATCATGCTAGGTAATTTAGAGTTTATGTGGGCCAATCTTACAATTATCAATAAAATAACAAAATGAACTTAAGAGAATATCTTCCTCGTCTTATTTAAATAAATCACTTTGTTACATAAACATTACTTACAACTCATATACTTATATTACAGTATGAATATTACAATTAAAAATTTAATATTCTATGTTTAAGCTCTAATTCTAGCTCGATACCTTCCTCGTCATAAATAGCAAGAGTCTCTTTGCTCTATGACGAGGACTATACATTCACCTTCTAATTTCTCTAAGATCGTTCTTAAGAACCTTTAAGATAATTTCTAAAATCCACAGATGATGTGGTGAGCCATCAACTTAATAAAATCATAGAAATGCATTAGAACAAAAATTTCATAAATGATCATAATATTAAAGAGAATTCATATAATATTATAATTTTTAAAGACAATATATATCAAATATTCTTTCATTTAAACTGACAGAAATATGCATTCATGAGTTCAGGTTTATTTAATCCACATTACTGTGAAACCTCACATCATTATCCATTAGAGATCTATTGGTGGGACAAACGACTAACTCAAAAGTCTCTATAGTTGTAGCACCATCATATACCATCGTGGTATAAGTAATAATCCCATCGAAGGCACTATAAGTTGTCTCATGTGCTCTTCGTAACAATCATGGACTGCTACATGTCTAACAAAATCTTCGCAAGCCTGCGAAAATATGTCTAACTTAGTTTATAAACTCGGTCAATTGAGTCACCAGTGTACTTGGTCTAATGAATCCCCTTATTAGTTGGGATGTGACAATATACTATCATACTTGTGGGCCATGTGTTCAAAGTCGGCTCACAAGTATATATATATATATATATATATATATATATATATATATATATATAAACATCTTCGCA
>CATKHJ010207854.1:0-14546 GCA_949750685.1 Vernicia montana | reverse complement strand
GGTCGGCTCCCTGTATTTGATGATAGTATGATTCTTGTATACTGATTCCCATCCGGATGTCTGATTATATGATTAATTGTTTATGTGACACGTTGCATTAGCATTTTCAGCATTCGAATGGCACGTTATATTGATAACTATATAATTCATTGAGTTGAACGCTCATTCCTGTTCACCAATTTTTCTCAAGTTGCAGATTGAGTTTGAGAAGTAATTTTTAGTCGAGTATTCCTGCCTTCCATCATTTGGCAGTGAAATGTATTTATTTATTCAGATATATAATTAATTTCATATTATGCTGTATTATTATTACTCTAGCACTCCGCATTATTATTCTGATAATTGTATTTCTATTCAGAGGTATGATGAGTTTTGAGGTAACCAAAGGTTCCTCATTATAGTTGTTATGGTAAATTTATGTTGAGCAGGAACCTGATGATGAGATTGTTGTTAATGATGTCATTGACAAAAATGCCTTGAGAGGCATTGATGTGATTTAATGAGAAAGTTGGTATGATTAAGTTGATAGCCCTGAGTGGTTTTGATGTAATGTTTTATCAGGTTCTGCTTATCAAGTGGGCCCATAGCCCTTGATTAGTGACAGTTACAGCTGTCATTTTGCAGTTTTATCATTTATTGAGAAGTTAGACTTACTACAGGTTTTAGAAGCATTAAGTTTTCCCATTTCCTAGTGCCGGTCACATGCCTTCGGGTTCGGGGCGTGACAGTACGGGTCCCACAGGGACATTATTGTAATAAGAATGTGAATCGGAAGACAATTCTATCAAATATGTAGTGTTGGTGGGTTGACAATGTCATGTTCGGCAGCATTGGCAGTATTGGCCCTCAAGGCATGCCAATTGGGCCCGTGCGTATGTGGTTAGTCAATTCTCTATGTTCCACCCGTGCATTTGGTCTAATATTTTATGGGAAGCCTTTACATCCCTAATAAAGGCCGCATGCCAAATTTGGAGTCATGTGGAGTTATATTGAAGGAGTTATGAGGAACTATACTCCTCGCACCTAGGAGTTTCACCTCCCCGCGCAGCCCAGTTTGCTGATTTTGCATATATAGGAGGGGGCAATATGATGTCAGCTCTCCACCATCCCCAGGCCCAGTAGTTGGCTACATGCTGAGGCTAAAGTGAGCTACCTTAGTGGGAAACTAGAAGGCGGACTTCGTACCCAAGGAAAGAGGGGGCGAAGTCTCCATAGAGAAGGAGCTCTATGGACACTATGGGCGGGCGGTATGTCCATAGTGCGCACCACTCCTTGACTCGAGGTTCCGGTATAGGGGAGATTATGTCTTACAAATTCCCCAATTGGCCTACAGGTCGGCTATATTTGGATAAGTCCCTTTGTTGGTATTAACAGTTGGCTTGTATACAATGTCTCCTATGACATTTGAAACTAGGCTGGCCTAGATGGGTGAAAAAATAGGTGCCGCACAGGGAGCTAGGCTTGGCTAAAATCTAGGCCCGTGACATTTGGTATAAGAGCTTAAAAGCTACAAGCTTGAGAGCCCGATGGCAAATGATGTCGCATATAAATTGGACTGTTGGCATGAGAATGGTGAACGGTGCAACGTATGAGTTGGCTAGCGGAATTGGCTTGTTGCCACAAAATTGTGAACCGTGCATTGTGTGATTTGGTGAATGAAATCGGTTTGTTGCCACGAAATTGAGATCCTGGTTGGCTATTTCTATTGTGGACTAGTGTGATAGGCTAGTGGGCGAGAGCCGCAGGAGCTTAGCCTATTCGTTCTATTTGAGCAATGTGAAAAGCTAGTTGGCATCATTAATTTAGATGAAATAATCACCCGTGAAGGCAAGGGTGCAAGAGCACGCGGGAGCCTTGTTTACACGTTGTGAATATACAATTACGAAAAGGAGCACTTGGATACTTAAGGGGTGTGAGCTTAGGGGTGAGTACCCGCGGGAGCCTGGCTTCACACACCATTGAGTATGAAATGCGGTAGACAACCGTGCTCTCAAGAGAGTGGAATAGGTAGCAAGATAAACTTGCAAAAAAACTCGTAGTGGGGAGTAATAGTCGGATGTGAATATAGGCTAGTTGGCCTACGGATGTCAAAAATAGGTCGGTTGGCTTACGGATACCCAAATAGGTCGGTTGGCCTGCAGATGAAAACATAGTAGGCTGGTTGGCCTACAAATGAAAATATATTAGGTTGGTTGGCCTATGGATGGAAATATATTAGGATGGTTGGCCTACGGATGGGAATATTAGGCCGGTTGGCCTACGGATGTAAATTTAGGCCGGTTGGCTTACGGATGTGAGATTGTGCAATCGATAGTGCACGACTGCCTTGTAAATGGCAATGAAACTTGCGAGTATGCTAATTCAAAGAGAATTTAAATACAAAATAAAAAATAGATGATAAAAATATATAATAACTAATACAAAATACATATATCATAAATACAAACATGATATATTTATGCTAATATAGATTAATATTACATAAATATTAAACTAGAAATATTACATATTAATAAATTATATTTTTCCCGGTTTCCAAGGCCAAAACTAGGAAAAATCCGCCGGCCCGGCCGGGTAACCGGTGACTAAAAAAAATTAAAATTTATGATTGGACTAAATAAAACATTGCAAAATCCAAGTAGACACAAACCAGCCTATTTTGGTCCAACATTCGTGTACGCAGATCGCATGCACGCGCGCTCACACGTTGAACCTAAGTCCAATACCGTGGATTTGCACCCCCCGCGCGGGCATTAGAGAGAGTCTTCTTGTCTACTTTCTTAATTTTGAAATGATGAACTTTTGAATATATATATCATTTTAACTTTATATTTTTTAATATGGGATAACTCACTCTTCCTTCACTTTTTTTAGTGTAAAGTTTACTTTAAGTTTCAAATTATCATTCTACCATTCACCATTTTGAGTATATGAATATTCAAATTTATATTTCTTATGTAGAAGAACACAAATTCAAGTGGACTTCCTACTACCGAGTAGTGAAACTTACCCGAATTTGAATATCAAAATGGCCACTTAATGAGTTAATTTAACATAATTTCTTATATGTAATTGTCTCAAATTCATATTTCTTTTAAATAATATTTATTATTTACTCTAATAACGTTTATTAATTTTAATTATATGTATATTATATTTTTTTTAACATATAAATAATAAATATATTAATTTATTTAAAATTTTAATTCGATTTTAGTTTGATCTTTAATTTATAGACTTTCTATTTTTACCGATTTTAAGACCAACCGAATTTAAAAATATTGTGTTAAAGAGTTGCTACTAGTTCCTAGGTTGAGCTTGTACAGCTCTATAGGTCCATATGCACCTTTCTTTTCAAAGCCAGAAAAATTGAGAGCTTGACATGACAGCTCTGTGCCTCTTCACTTGTAACCACCAAGTAAATAATCTTAAGCAGCGTAGATTGAATTATAGAACCGAACTGAGTTATTTTTTCAGTTCGGTTGAATTTTAATTTTATTTATAATTGGATTTGATTTTAATTCTTGATAATTTTGATTTGTTTAATTTTATTAATTTGATTTGATTTGAAAATTAAATTGACCGATGCGTCTATGTACATTTCCTTTCCTGTTACAAACATTTATATCTGCCACTCTTACCATTTGGACTACGTGGCCCACTTATGCTTTTTAATATATATTTTTATGTTTTTATTTTATTAAATTAATGTATATATGAATATAAGTAAAACTTAGTCTTTTAATATATAAATTTTTTTTATTATAAATTAAGGGCATTATTAAATATCGCACATGTCACACTAAATAGCAACATCGCATTTAATATAATAGCAAGGCCTTGTTTAATCTTACTACAATTTTTTTATGTAATTTTTTTATAATTCATTTCATGTGATTTATTTATTTTATGTAATTTTATATTTAGTTTATATAATTATAATTTAGAATCATTCAAACAAAACTTTAAAAAAAATTTAATTATCGTTAGAGTTTTGTTTAGATTATTCTAAATTATAATTATATAAAATTATATAAAATAAATAAAAAAATTATATAAAATCAATCAACCACTTAAAATGAAATGACAAAAAGATTACATAAAAAAAAAAAAAAAAAAAATTGTAATAAGGCAAAACAAAGTCTTGTTATAATGTTAGGTGGGAACCTATTTATTGGTGCCATACCCAGAATTTTCCATAAATTAATATCCCTGCACACTTGCTTCATGTTATCTCTAACTCAAGACCACGATATGTATCCTTTTATCTTAGCCGTTCTAGGGATTCTACTTGGATCTCTTACCTCATTCCTCTTCATCCTACGCGCCACTTCATTCAGGCAGCCAAAATACCATAAAAATGACCGGAAACTACCTCCAGGACCACGAGCCTTACCAATCATCGGAAACCTCCACATGTTAGGTGACCTCCCACATCAAGCCCTTCACCACTTGGCCAAATTATATGGTCCTATCATGTCAATTAAGCTAGGTTATGTACCAACCATTGTAGTATCATCACCTGAAGCGGCTCAGCTTTTTCTCAAAACCCACGACGCCGTTTTCAGTTCCCGTCCGAAATTACAAGCTTCTCAATATATGTCTTATGGTGCTAAGGGTTTGGCTTTTACAGAGTATGGTCCTTATTGGCGTAGTGTTAGGAAATTGTGTACTTTACATCTTTTATCTTCGGCGAAAATTGAAGCTTTTGCGCCAATTAGAAGGGAAGAGTTGGGGTTGTTGGTTGATTTATTTAAGAGAGCTGCGGCAGCGCGTGAGGTAGTGGATTTTAGTATGGGCGTGAGGAACCTGATTGAAAACATCACTTGTAGGATGGTATTTGGAGAAGTAAATAATGATGAATTTGATTTAAAAGAGCTTATTAATGAAGCATTGACATTAGCAGGAGCTTTCAATATTGCTGATTATGTTCCTTTTTTAGGAGCATTTGATCTTCAGGTATGTTTTATATCATTTTTTTATAATAATAAATTTTGATAAGGATGAATTTATTAATTCCTAGCTAGTTTTTTGAATGATGTTCTAATCATTGTCCCCAATCCTGAATAATTTCAGGTTTACTATTAGGTTTAAGATAATATGTTTAGGGTTCATAATTTTAATTATTTTCTCCATGGCCAATTCAAATTTTATTATTTTACCTGCTTTGTTTATATATATTTTTTTTACTTTGTTTTCTCTAAATTTTCTTTCATTTCATTAAGCAAAAGTTGTATTTGGTACTATTATTTTATTTCTAAATAATATTTATATTTAAAATATTAATTAGAGATTATTAATAAGTGTTTTTAAAATAAATTCTATATGATTTATTAAAAATTATAAATAATTAAATAATACTCTCAAATTATTTTTTTAAATTATCTGAAAAATTGCTTTTTAAGTTTATTTATTTATTTATTTTTTTGAAGCCAGCTTTTTAAGTTTATAAAAACTTTTAAAAGGGAAAAGACTGCCAATGTTCAAACCTTGATCCCTTGCATTACGGAGTAAATACTTGGCCATCAAACCATATATTAGCTCAGTACCTAAAGTTTTCCTTTTGAAAAAATAAAATTTAATTCCAATGTAGAATAAATGTGTATAATAATTTTTTTTCTTCTAAGGAATGTGTATGATAATTGAATAATAAATTTATATTAGAATATTTAGCTGTTTCAATGTTTAAATAAAGAGAAAAAATTGGGAGTGGTACGAGTGTTAATTATCTAATGTTAGGCTATAATGAAATCAAAATATATTAAAGAATATTTTTAAGTAGTGTAATTACATTTGATATAATAAGAGTAATTATATAATATTTTAATATAATTTTTGAAATAAAATAAAATAAAAATAATTTATTTATTTATTTATTACTGCATAACATATTTAAATTATATTAAATTGCATTATTTTTTTTTATACAATTTATATCACTTAATATTCTTTTATATTAGATTATATTACATTAATCAATGTCGATTTCATACGTTGGTATACCTCTTTATTTTTAGTACGAAGCATATGATGTCATTGTCAAGCATGTTCTACTGAAACATCTCATAGATCTACGATCCTGAAGATATTTTTTGTACTCTCGTGCCCTCCCGTGGAAATCTATTTTCCCCTTTTGGATTTTGCAATTTTCATAAATTAAAAATAATTTATTATTATTATATATATATTTTTTAAAATTTAGTTCTAATTGGATCCTAATTCAAAGTTTAAAAATCTTAAAACAATTTCATAACCATTAAATTAAAAATTAATTATTTGATTATATGTTTTAGTTGATTTTCAATGGTTTTTTTTCATAAGTATTAAACACTCATAAGTTTTGAGTGATGGTAGGTACATATGTAAGTTAATTTGAGTAAGCCAATGATATATTAATTCAGCAATAAGAGATTCAGGAGAACTTTCAAAAATTGAGAATTCAAGTCTTATTTATCGTAGATTAGAATTGGTGACATATCTATCTCTTGTGATCTTCTTCTTATCTACAAAAGTAATTTAAGTTTAGGCCCAGTGTGATGAGATTACTCCAATTGTGTGTGTAGCATATGATGGGTTTAATTACTGAACGTGAAATAACCTATTTGCTTCCAATTTTATTTATTTATTTATTTTTAAGCCAAATAAAATGATGCATTAATCAAGGAAATTACATTATTAAGCAAACGTGTACTAATAAATGGAGGTGCACCTTGCCAAAGAGAGGGACTAACATGAGAATGAAATGCTTTAGCTAAGACATTAACAATTTCATTAGTTGGTCTCCTAACAAAAGAAATAGAATCAACATTTGCTTATCTAAAAATAGCTTTACAATTAGAAATAATAGACCTTATTTATGAGAGATCAACAACAGAATTATTGAAATTATCCACCACAGACTTAGAGTCGGTCTTAATAAGCACATTAGTAAAGCCTAATAACGGATTCAGGATTTAAGTAGGGGCTGGGTTGAGTTTCAGTAATTTTAGATTTCATATAAAAGGGTGTGCTAGGTTTCATATAAAAAAAATGTTTCATAATACACAAAAAAAAAAAAAAAAAAAAAAATGGGAGCTGACCTGGGCTTCAGGTCAGCGCCCTTAGGGCCGCCCTTGGTAAAGCCTGCATTTTTTAATTAGCTAAGGATCTCTTTAAACGCAATGCTTTGGCAATAATAACAAAGACATGACAGGTTGTGCAAAAAATATTCTAAAAAAAAGAAAAAAGGCCGAGGGTGCACTTTTGAAATCCCTAAAAAAAAAAAAAAATTAGTCTTAATTCACTTGTAAATTGAATCAAAAAGATCCATAAGTTTTATGTTAAAAATATGAAAAATAAAAAGAGAACAAAAATGATGGAATGTATGCGTTATTTATTAATGAATTTTTCATTTAATAGTACTAGAGTTATTTTTTATATTGAAAAATTTGAGATTCGCATTTCAGTTGAAGTTAAATTTGCAAAAAAAATAAAGAAATTCTAGATTTGTTATCCTAAATTGCGTTAGATTATAAGTGTCATTTGATTTGTAGTGTTTATTTTTGCAAATTACTCAGATCGTGTTTCTCTAATAAACTTATTATATTTATTTAAATCTTTGAATTACTAATACTAAAAATTAAAATTTCTGTTTTTTGTTCATAGAATTGATTTTTTATTATTAGAATGACTCCACAAACCATGATATTTTTTGTATTTAAAACTTGAGTGTCCATGCTTATAAGTATTATACAAAATTAATTAGTTTGTACTAGATTCAATACTCACTTTGTTAGTGTGAAAAGAAGAGTGTCCATGTTTATAAGTATTATACAAAATTAATTAGCTTGTACTATATTCAATATTCACTCTATTAGTGTGAAAAAAAAATGAAGAATATTTAACAATGGTGGTCACTTACTTTACTATTGTCAACCACCTCCATGTGCAAACTTCACCTCTTCCATGTGTGGAGGAATGGAGAAGGTGGAGTCTGCACATGGAGGTGGTTGACAATAACAAAGGAGGTGGCCACCATTGTTGAATATTCTTCCTCTTCTTTTCACACTAATACACTCACTTATTAATCCTTTATATGATTTCTATTTATTCAATGTGGGATACATTTATCAACAACATGAACAATAACATTTATATAGGCTACTACTATTAATCCAATGGCCTTTACTTGTACCCTTTTAAAAATGTTAAATATAATGCAGGGATTAACAAAACGTATGAAAGCATTTAGCAAGGCCATGGACAAAGTGTTGGACAAGCTAATTGATGAACATGAAGAAGAAGCTCGTCGTGGGGTAAAAAAGAAGCAAAAAGACTTCATTGATGTGCTGCTTTCAGTACACCTACCCATGGCATCAAATGACAATGAATCATCTACATTTGATCGAACAAATATTAAGGCCATACTAATAGACATGATTGCAGGTTCTTTCGATACTTCATCCGCTGCCATTGAGTGGATACTTGCAGAACTCTTAAGACATCCTCATGGTATGAAATGCCTGCAAGATGAGTTAGAAACTGTGATTGGAATAGATAATATGGTAGAGGAGAAACATTTGTTGAAGCTTCCATACTTGGATATGGTAATAAAAGAGAGTTTAAGGCTACATCCAGTCGGGCCATTACTCATTCCCCACGAAGCCATGGAAGATATAATGGTCAATGATTATTATATACCCAAGAAATCGAGAGTTATAGTGAATGTTTGGGCAATTGGACGAGATCCTAAAGTGTGGTCTAATAATGTGGAAGAATTTTTACCAGAAAGATTCATCGACAAGAATATAGACCTTCGTGGAGGAGATTTTGAGCTTATTCCATTTGGTTCTGGTAGAAGAGGGTGCCATGGTATGCAACTAGGGTTAACCATGACTCGGCTTGTCGTAGCTCAATTAGTGCATTGCTTTAACTGGGAGCTCCCAAATGGTTTATTGCCTAGTGAGTTGGATATGAGTGAGAAATTTGGACTCGCTTGGCCGAGAGCTAACCATTTGCTGCTTGTGCCAAAGTATCGATTACTTGTTTAATTAGTCATATTAATAAGGTACATCTATAATTTATGATATCTATATATCTATATATATTTGTAATTTATACTATTTTATTCGTAAACTAAATAAAAATAAGACACATCAATTAATTATGAAATATAAAATTATTAATATGACGTAATCAATTGATGTGTCTTATTTTTATTGGATTAGTCTATGAATAAAGTGGTGATTCAGACTACCTAAAAATCTCTCCCATATCTATACTATATATAAATGTGTGCAGGGGATAAGGAAATTTATTTAAGCGCTCCTCACTATAATATTTCTAATTATGCATTTATGATGGGTTAATATGGTTATTTATTAATTAAATAATATAATTATCTAATTTAATTTAAATAAAGAAAGAATGAATTCAATTAGAATAAGAAAATAATTATTATAAATTAAATAAACTAATTGTGTATTTAATTTGAGGATTAAAATAATTTTATATTTTATTAAAAATATATAATTTTCAAATCCAAATCCAAATTGAAATTGAAATACATTAATTATATTAAATTAAAATAATTTTATATTTGATAATTAAAATATGAAATGGCATATTTAATTACGTGGTCAATTATTATTATGAAACTCTATTAATTTCTTAGGCATTAAATAACGATCAATCAAATATAATGTTAAATCTGAGTATTATAATAATCAATTATAATAATTGTTTTTGTTTTCTATTTATATAATAATTATTATTATATTGATAATTGATTCTCTACTACTCTGGCTATTATATAACCCAATAATAATATTACCCAAAATTGTGAATTGTTAGTAAGGAATTAATAATATTAGTAACATTGTATTTTATGACACACACACACACATATATATATATATAATGAATAAATAAAAAAATTTAGTTGGTTAAAATCAACATTTTTTTAGCATTGGGAGGGATGATCCGATTAGTTAAATTGAAAATTATAGTTTAATATCCAAATTGTGAATTGACTTTTATTTTTTTTTAATTATTTGTTTATCTAATAAAAATAATTAATTTGATATTAAGGTTTGTATGTTTGTTTTTTTTTTTCTTACATAAATTATTTGTTTATCTAATAAAAATAATTAATTATTTTTCAGGGTATCAAAATTTGTGCTGTAATATGGAAATATGCAATAGAAAGATTAAATTTTTTGAGTTGGGAAAAACTTATACCATTACTAACGGATTAGTTAAAAAAATTAATCTTAATTTTTCAAATGTTCATGAACAAAAAGAATTACATTTTAATTTATACACAATATTAAAAGAAGATGAGCTAAGCATACCTAAAGAAATCATTTCTTACAATTTTAAATCATATTCTGATGTTCAAGAATATGTTAGAAAAAGAAAGCAAAAGAATTGATAGATACGTTTTATTATAGTTTTTCAATTTATTTATTTTGATATTGTTATGTTGCCTAATTATTAATTATGAGTTGATTTTCATGTTAATACTTGGTATGTCTTCTGTTGTATCACTTTAAGTTATATCATGGTCTATGGTGGAATGTTTCTGTGATTGTGGATCCTGTATATAAATTTAATGGTCTATTTTATTTTTTAATTGTACAGATTTTTTAGGTAATATTGTGGTTTATGTTAAACCAACTTTTTGTGTCAAAGAAGAGAAAATAATGAAAAAAGAGATCACAATCGTGACAGGAAGGTAATAAAATTTAAATTTGTTTTTTTTCTTATTTTCTCATGTTGTTATTATTTCTTTTTAAAATATATGTGTTAATTTTTATTTTATTTTTCAAATTGTAAATTAGAAAAATTATTTTTGGTTCTATGGGAAGATGCAGCAGAAAATGAAGGTCCACTAACTGAGAGTTCATTTAATAACAATGAGCAAAATCCTGTTATTGCATATCAAATGTCAAAGTTTCAATTTATAATGGTATGTTTTTTTCTAAAAAAATCAATTTGTTTTCGATTTTATAAATACTTAACTTAAATTTACTATTTGTTTTTTTAATTTTTTATATTATAGTCGAGTTTCAACTATCAACATTGAAGATTAGTACTATTCAAATTAATCCAAATATACTAGAAGTTGATGAGCTACGAAATTCGTTAGTATATTATTTCTCAATTTTATCTTTAATAATTTTAGAAACCTATTGTTTATTTATAAAAATACTAATGTAATTATAATTTATGAAATTATCAGTTACGATGACGTGATGTTAAACAGCGAGGGAAAGTGTTTGCAATCAAATATAAAAATATTTAGACAAGCACCAAAAGTGAGTCTAAAAGAAGCAACAAGAAAAACATTTCAAGTAAGTAGCCAAATCAATGTATATATATATATATATATATATATATATATATATATAATAATAATAAAAGCGCTAAGTTGATAAACAGTGAAATTGAAATCGGAATGGAGGGTGATTTTGACATTTCACGTGTGTTTTTAGGGCAATCAGACCATTTTGCTTGAGTGCAATTATTTTTGTGCCCCTTTTCTTTTGTAATTCAGTTTGAAAAACGACGTTGTTTTTTATGGTCTGTATGTAATTTTATTTTTGTGATATATATAGATAAATACTTGAATTTGTTATATTTTCATAGTAATATATATATTTTTTAATTTGTAGGGTCTTGAATGTTGTTTTATAGCAACAATTGAAGATATTGAAAATAAACGTACAACTTGGTATGAATCTTGCACAAAATGCACAACTAAAGTTTATCCCATCGAATTGGAAGGGAAAAAAAGATGCCCTTTGTTAATGTGAAAAGAAGAAGAAGAGGAAGTTTCTAATATTAAAGTCAATAACATATAGCCAGCATGTGCATTGCCAGCCAAGTCCTTCTCCATCTGCACGTTTTGGACAATTAGCCTTTCATCAATCAAGCCTTCAATGGAGCCTTGAAGTGTGTCTAATCCTTCTATAAATATCATTGTAACAAACCTTGTAAATACACAACTCATTAATATAATTTATCAGTTTATCATGTAATTAATCTAACATGGTATCAATAAAGGTCAGAAACTTAGCCTCTATAAAACACAAAACTCAGAAAATACATTGTTTTTCAGTCTCCTTAAATTTGTCCTAATTCACCTCTCCATGCACAGGTCCAAAATTTTATTTGACCACATCATCTGAAAGCCCCTGTCATCATAAGAATTCTGAAACAAACTGGAGCTTCACCTGACTCTGCATGCGCCTCCTAAAACACTGCGACTGACCTCACTCTTTCCACGCGCCACAAGTGCCATTTGGAGGTAGAAGACGACCCAGTCAGCGCCACGTCACGCCACGTCAGCCACCTGTCAGTCCACATCATCACCCAGTCAGTCTAACACGTCATCGTGCCACGTCAACTTTTGGGTCCCATTTGTTGCCACGTGGGTGCAACGTAATCGACACGTCACCTGACAGTGTCATCTGTCACTACCACATCAACACATGTCTCCATTCATGTCTCGCCATTGTGCGACATATGACCCAGTGGAATTCATCCACGTGTCATTCGTGGGACCAACATCCTGCCAACCATAATGTCATGTCCAATCACGTTCCGCCACGTGTCTAACAGTGGTCCAGTTATATCCGGCCATGTGTCAAACGTGGATCCGCTTCTTGCCACATCACCATTTCAATGTCCCAAATCCGACCTGACCCGTATGCTGACCCGCGAGCCATCCAAACCGACCCAATTTTTTTTTTATCTAACCCGACTTGCGATCTGATTCTCTGTCTGATCAGACAGGTTCAGTCTACTTTGACCTACCGGTTCGACCTTTTTCAAACCGGTTCTAAACAAACCCATAACAGTTCCTAAGGTTTTTGGACCTTCTGAATCTAATTTTGGTCTCCATTTTGCAAAATTCTGCTTCTGTCTATCCGTTCTCGACCCTACCTCAATTTTTTTTATATTTTTTTGGCCTCCCGGTTCAACCCCTTTCCTACCGGTTCCGAATAAACTAAGACTGGTTCTCAAGGTTTTTTAGACTTTCTGAAATCAATTTTGTAGTTTGTTTTGCAAAATTCTGTCTCTATCTATATTTTTTTTTCTTTGACTCTACATCAATTTTCAGTATTTATTTTATCGCCCGGTTCGACTCTTTTCCGACCGGTTCTATATGAACCAAGACTAGTTCCTTAAATTTTTGGACCATCTGAATCTATTTTTGGTCTCTATTTTATCAGTTTGTGACTCAATCTTCTGTTTTGGGCCCTTTGAATTCATATTTGTCATTCTGAATCCATTTATGGTATATGCTTTACCAGTTTCTGAATTTATCTCCTCTTTTGGACCGTTTGAATTAATTTTTTGGCCTTCTAAAGCCATTTATGGCATGTGTTTTATCAATTTCAGACTTTGTCTTCTGTTTTCACGTGTTCCGCCACGTATCATGTTTGTGCTCTACCATTAATATGGCTCTCTTGTTGCCATGTGTCCAAATCTGATATGTTTTACCAGGTTTTGACTCTGTCACTAGTTTTTAGTCTATGTTATCAGATTCCGACTCTGTTTATGTTTTTTCAGCTCCAAATCAGACATTCTGTCTTCATAGAATTTTTCACATTTATTTTTCCGTTCTACTACATTTATCAGTTGGTATGTCGTTATTTCATGTTTTCAGTATGTTTAACTAGTTTTTAATATGCATTATGTTTTCTGTTTCAATCCGTTTTTCAAATTTACTGAGCAAATTCAAGCTGGCATTTACGATACCACATTGTGTTTGAAGAGGGGTGTTAGTATGAAAGGAAGAAAAAGAAGAAGCTTCTAATGTTAAAGTCAACAACATACAGCCAGCATGTGCATTGCTAGTCAAGTCCTCCTTCATTTTGCTTGAGTGCAATTATTTTTGTGTCATTTTCCTTTTGTAACTCAGTTTGGAAAATGACGTCGTTTTTTATGGTCTGTATGTAATTTTATTTTTGTGATATATATAGATAAATACTTGAATTTGTTATATTTTCGAATAAGAACTTCTTCCCATTCCTGGTAAATGTTTAACAAAAGAGTCATCAAACTCTCATGCTAGTCATACCTTGACTTCAATAATCTACCGAATATGCTCAGGAAAACCCAGACGCCTAAATGTCTTCATCCTTTTCAATCTGCACATGTAGATTTTCCTGAGTACATCTTGGGGAAGAGTTGGAAACCTGTTTTTGAGTGCTGCAAGAGTGGCTTCCATATCTAATTGATTTAGTTAAGAAAATGAAAAGGAAATTTTACAAACAAATAAACAACAAACAAAAGAAAATCAAAGAAAGAAAGTTTGAGTTGCCTCTCAAGAAGTGCTTGGTTTATAATCACCAGCCTGACTTCTACAGTAGTCTCACGTGGGATGCTTGAGAAGTACTCTCCTTCACTTCCCCAATTTTCCTACAAAACTCATAAATACTAAAATAAAAGGAAACAAGCAATTAAGAAAAGAACATAAAAATTAAACGAAGTAAAAAAGTTTGAAATTTGGGTTGCCTCCCAAAAGCGCTTAATTTATAGTCTTTAGCTTGACTATA
>CATKHJ010207841.1:0-19810 GCA_949750685.1 Vernicia montana | reverse complement strand
GTATTTATAGTGATCACCCATCAAAAGAGCTGTTACAAATAAATCATAACCAAATCTGCTTGCTACAGTAACAAATCCTGCATTTAATGCTAGTCAGAATGAAATTGCGCTCGCAATGCTAGTATTGCGCTCGCTATAGCAGAATCGCGGTTGCTATGTCAAAGTTGCGGTCGCGATCTTCAAAAGGCCCCAACGGTTACTGCCACGTGGCATAATCCCATTCGCTGCAGATGTTACCGTTGTACTTGAATCCCAGCCATATGAATGTTGCGGTCGCAACATCTATATCTCGGTCGCAATCTCCAAATTGCGCTGAGTGTTGCGTTCGCGAGGGAGGCCGCGAACTCTACTGGATGAAATGATTGTTTTTGGCTCAAGCTTGGTAGCGTTCGCGATATGTTGGTTGCGGGCGCGACTAGCCTGTTGCGGGCGCTATATACTTGTTGCGGGCGCAACTTACAGGTCAGACAGACTACTTTAGAGAATTCTCTAAGTTCTTCATTCTCAAGCACTAGTAAGTCATTTTATCTGAAAAATGCACTAAGTTGAAATGTTAGATCAATTCAACTTGATTGCCAAGATCAAAATTGAGATTGACTTAGTTGGATCACACCACTAAGGTCAACAGAAGTCATTAAATTATAGGGGTTGTATCAAATTGATCATTTAAACTTTATAGTAGAAATATAAATAATTTTGTAATTATTATTCGAGAGGTCAAAACATAATTCCAATTTCTTAAAATTATGTCGTTTTAGTTATGGTATGACTCTCCCTTTTTAGCATTAATTTATATATATATATATATATATATATATATATATATATATATATATATATATATATACTTTTGCTATTATTATTAGCCATTTCACACTCACGAGAATAATAAATTAAATAAATAATTTTACAAACTAAATATAGATAGAAAATAAATAATAAAATTATTATAGATCCATTAAAAATTAACAATTACATTTTAATCCCTAAATAAATAAATAAATAAATAACTTAACTACAAACCAGTTCTTAGCAAATTACACAAAAGTTCAAAAAAAATTACAAAAATTCTTCACTTGAGCCATTTTTCTTCTTTGTAACACCGGTCTGTCACCATAGTCCATTGTGTGATTTTCCACAGAATTTTTTCATCCCCTGAAGATTCAAGCAAACCCAAATAATAAATTAGAAATTTAAACAAAAATTGGAAAATTTAATTAAAGAGTTTTAGAAACAAAAATATAATCATAGATTTGTATATCTAGTCCCGACAAGATTGACCCATCTGGATCGAACCAAATCAAAGACACTGGCCATCAGAGAAACCACTGATTCAACCTATCCAGTCACCACAACACCTAAATCACTCTATATCACTAAATAAACAAAGATCTAAAACCACAAAGTCTCTACATGTCAAATCCAAGCCGAAAATCACCAAGGAACAAAGAAGAATTTGTAGATCCAAGTAATACAGAAAACGTACAAAGAACAACTAATACAAGCAAAAATAAAAAGAAAAAAAGGGCTTAGCTTCGGTGGAGAAAGGCCTTTGCAAGCTGTTGTTGTCGCCATCGCCGTCACCAGTGGGTGGCCACGCATTGTGGAAGTCTCTCTGCCGCCGCTCTTTGCCTTTGTCACTTTGACCAATTTGATACAATCCTCATAGTTTAGTGACCTCTATAGTAATTTACCCTTATATTTAAATATCAACTAAAATGTTCTTTATTAGATAAAAAATATTCTTTTAAACTTGAATATGCTCTAAAATGTTTTATAAATTCAGCTTTTAAAGTGGGGTTTTAAAATCTAATGATTAACAATTCAAAATTATAACTTAAACACTAAAAGTTAGAATTTCTAAATGTTAGCGTTTAACCCTCTAACTACTAATAACTGACTGCCACGACTGAATCAAACATGTCTTAATCTTAAATTTAACTTATTTTATAGTAAATTCAATCAAATTCGCTGCTGCTTAATTATAATATATTTTTACCTTGTCAAACTGAATTAGTTAGTAATTTCAATCGCCATATTAGATATTCAACCCAATTCGAATGGAACAAGTAATATTCAATTCAAATGTGAAGTGAAATGAATTTTTTTTTTTTTTTTTTTTTTTTTGGTTAATATGACCCAATCCCAGCTAGCAAGGCAGGTTTCAAGTCCGTGAGGAGATCTAATCTCTTTGGGCCAAAAAAAAAAAAAGAGATATAATCTCATTACATAGCTCACAAGTCACATGTAACTTAGGGCAACGGGTCGGGTTTAACCCTCAAAATCCGAAATCAGGCAAGTGGGTTCCAACTTCCAAGTTCACACTGTAAAGGAAAAAAGTAAAAACAGAAAAAATAGAGCCTCTCCAAGATTTGGTTGGTTGGCAACTTATTGCTTTCTTGAAGCAAAGCAACAAAGCCATGGTCCACTTTCAAACAAATGTTGCATTATTATTCTAACCTGCAGCTGCAAGCTTCCAAAAATACCAAAACGAAAGAAAAACTCCAATTGAATTTTTCACCTTCAAGCTTCACATTCTTGCTAATTATAAACCAAACACACTTAATTGTCTTTTATGTTGAGTTTTTCCATTTTTATTTGTTTATCTAACTTCTTAGTTTTAAATTTATACTCTTAAAGTCCATATCTTTATCATTTTCTCTTATTAAGTTATTATAATATTCTGTGGGCCTCTGCTCTGCCATCCTCTACTAGCACCCCACCTCTGCACTTTCATGGTTTCCTTACCCATTTATAGAGAAAGACTTAGATCTTGAACTCATTAGTTGTTTCCAGAGATGGGTTCTCAGATTTGGCTAAAAGGGTTGTGTTTTGTGGTGTGTTTCATTAGCTGCAGCCTTGTTTTTGTGAGTTCACAAACTGTGGCTGCAGATGGTAGTGTAGTAGAAGGAACTATTTTTATTAATGGGAAAGCTTCCATTGGAAAGATTGATGAAGATTTCATTTGCGCCACTTTGGATTGGTGGCCTCCTGAGAAACGTGATTATGGGACTAGTAGCTGGGACCATGCTTCTCTTATTAATCTGGTTGGTGTTTTTTTTTTTTTTTTCAACTGCATTTCTGCTTTTGAAGCTGTTTATGAACTTCAAATATCTAATTAGAATTTTCAACTTTTTTTTTTTTTTTTCTTTTCTGTTCTCTTTAATAATGTCGATTGGTGTGTTTTTAGATATGAGCAATGTTTGATTTCTTAAGAAATAATTGCTCAAATGTGTATTGCCTTTCTGAAATTTGTTTGATTTTCCTCTAATACAGGATCTTAATAACAATATCTTATTAAATGCAATAAAGGGTAAGAGTACCTTAAATCTAAGAACTTGCTTTAATATATTTCTTCTAGCAAGTATTCTTTCTGATCCTTTATATAGATTGGAGCTAAATTTAATTTCTCTGGACAATATTTCAGCTTTTTCACCATTGAAGATCAGATTGGGAGGTACTTTGCAAGATAAGGTCATATATGACACTGAAGATAATCAGGAACCCTGTAAGCAATTTGTTAAAAATACCACACAGATGTTTGGTTTCACTCAGGGTTGCTTACCCATGTATAGATGGGATGAATTAAATGCCTTTTTCAAGAAATCAGGGTAAAAATACAACAATCTCTTTTCTATTGTTTCACATTAATTTTACATTTCTTGGAGTTGGAAGTGTTGAACTACCTCTTATTAACTCTGTTTTAACTTAGGGCTAAAATTATATTTGGATTAAATGCTCTTGCCGGGCGGTCCATACAACCTGATGGCTCTGCAGTAGGAGCTTGGAACTATTCTAATGCTGAATCTTTTATAAGTTACACTGTTAAAAAGAACTATTCTATTCATGGTTGGGAGCTTGGTAAGAATACTCTTCATTTATAGTAATAATCCATACTTGTTATTGATTTATCAAGGCCTCCAATAAGTTTTATATGCTGATCAGGAAATGAATTGAGTGGGAGAGGAGTTGGAGCAAGAATATCAGCCAATCAATATGCTTCTGATACAATCTCCCTGTATAACATAGTGCAAAATATTTACACTGATATCAAACCTAAGCCTCTAGTTATAGCACCTGGAGGATTCTTTGATGCAAATTGGTTCGAAGAATTCGTCGATAAAACAGGAAACTCTGTAGATGTGATCACCCACCACATATACAATCTTGGACCAGGTATCTTTACTTGAAGAGACTGATTAACTTGTGTAGTTTGATAGCTCAAATAATCAGTCCAATTTAACAATGTATTCATTTTTGTTTCTTAATATAGGAGTTGACGAGCATCTTGTCGAAAAGATTCTTAATCCATCCTATCTTGATGGTGAGGCTAATACCTTCAGTGGCCTCCAAAATACCCTCAAGAGTTCTGCTACTTCTGCAACTGCATGGGTTGGTGAGGCAGGAGGAGCTTACAATAGTGGCCGTAACCTTGTTTCAAATGCTTTTGTATATAGTTTCTGGTACATTATATCAAATTTATGCTTCTTTTCGTAGTTTCTGATTCGTTGGAAAAGATTTTTGCTGATGACTCAAGTGACTGATGTCTCAAACAGGTACCTGGATCAGCTTGCTATGGCATCAACTTATGATACAAAAACATACTGCAGACAGTCATTAATTGGTGGAAATTATGGCTTGCTCGACACAACTACTTTCGTACCAAATCCTGACTACTACAGGTAATCCAATAATCAAGCTATTTTATTCAAAGGCTTAATCTAACAAATTGGAAACAAGTCTCAAAGCCAAAGATGTAGGGCCCATTCCAAAAATGATTAGACATTAGGAAAGAAATCAAGAAGTGCAGTGGATCATCTTTTTATTATCACTAAAATTCTTTTAAAATTCTATGGTAAAAACTAAAAAGGGTTAAAGGGTTATCATATTATAAATAAGAGCAGTAATCATGCTTACCAGAACTTGGTCAAACTACATTTCCTTATCACTAGTCATAACTTGAAACTATGCTTGAATCTGTTGATTCCCTCTCTGAAACATCTAAAATAGCTGAGCTTTCTAAGAATTTGAGAAACACTCAGTGGTGCATACTTTGCTTTCTTTGCTGCAGTGCTCTTCTTTGGCACCAGTTGATGGGAAGAAATGTTTTGTCAGCAAATTTTTCTGGGACGAAAAAGATTCGTGCTTATGCTCACTGTGCAAAAGAATCTGTAAGTTATTAACATACTGAAATTATCAAACTAATAGGCAATACTATAGCAACAGTTAATGATCTAATTAAATTTATGATCTTTCAGAAGGGAATCACAGTACTGCTAATCAACCTGGACAACAGCACAACTGTTCAAGTGAATGTTGCATTTAATGGTACGGGGACATGGCATCAGAAACACAAGCATCACAGATCCTACAGAGCTCAGAGTCACAGGTCTCATAAACCAATAATCGTTAAACTGCCTGAACGTTCTGTGAGTAGTACAGCAAGAGAGGAATACCATCTAACAGCAAAAGATGGAAATTTACACAGCCAAACCATGCTACTTAATGGGAAGATTTTAACTGTAAATTCATCTGGGGATATACCAATATTGGAGCCTGTAACTGTAAATTCATCAAAGCCAATAATGGTTGCACCTTTCTCTGTTGTATTTGCTCATTTGCCATATGTTGTTCCTGCTTGCAGGTAGGTAGCATTAGGTTGGAACTGAAATTAGTTCCTTATAATATGATCAAATAAGAGATAGAATACATGCCAATGTAACATTCTTTTTTCTTGAAGAATATAGTACAAGTAATTATTTTAACAAATCATACAAATATATGCATATCTAGGCATAGCATAATGTTAAGTGTATCGATTCCCCCCTCCCCTACTAAAAAATAAATAAACAAATCATACAAATATATGATTTTTTTTTTTTCTTTTTTGTGTTTTTGTGCAACTATTTCAACAAATAATAAAGTTTGATTCAATCTTTATGTAGCTATTTCAACAAATAAAGTTTGATTCAATATCAAATTTTAAGAAAGCAATTAAGTTCACAAACTAATATTTATTTTGTGATGATTAAGCTTTATGCAGTCCACATTTTAAAGAAAATATTAGTGAAGTTAAATAAATGATGTGATGCCCACTGAAGTCATCTCTAAACTGAAAGATCTCGACATTCAGTTCCAGTCAGAATCAATATATATTATTATTATTAGTATTAGTATTTTTTTTTTCAGAGGATAAAGTTCTAATTTTTAAGTTTTAAATTAATGATACACATGAGAATCGAACTCAAATTCCAATGTGTCTTTCCCTGCTTGAGGTTACATAGCACCAGATAGAATAGTAGTTGATCAAATAAGGCATAAATAGGAGAAAATGTAACTTCTATTTCTTTCTTGAAGCCTATGAAGCAAGCACTTTCTGGTAAAATAATGATACAAACATAAGGTCACTATCATGTTTCATATATATATATATCAAACTACCCAAATCCTAACAATCAAATTACACATGGAATCACGTGCAAATTGCACGTGGAAGCAGAAGCAAGAGATTTTTTTCCTTTTCTTTCTTTTAGTTAGTGAGGGATGTGGTCAATTTCCACCTAACAGAAGAAAATCAAATTAGTAGCATCTTGAATGCTGCTTTCTCCAATTTGATTGCTCACAAAACAAACTAAACTCAGGATCCAAGTCAATCAGTGTTTGAAAAGCTCTGAGGCTTACTGCTTGCGAATACCAACCATACAATCGTACCAGTCAAGTAGAAGAAGATTGATGGCGCAAACAATGATATCTACATAATACAAATGTGGGAGAGGAAATTAACATTATAGGATAAAAATGAATAATAGGATGGATTGCTGATAAAATATTCAAACTTACACTCCATGAATGGGTTGTATCAAGAAGATAACCAGTCAAGGCAACACCAACAATTCCAGGTATTGCTCCAACGGTGTTTGTAATACCCTGAGTGCAAAAAAAATTCAAGGAAAAACTTGTTAATTTACTCTGCAAGAGGATATATTTCTTTGGTATTCAAGTAAGCTTTAACTTGGTGAAAAGCATTAGCAGAGTCGATTGATCCTGGATTTGAAATGAATATAGCTTGGACCTAGAGGCTATAGCTGAAACTGGAATATTTTGTGTAAATATAATGAAGTGTTAACAATAACTAGCCATCAACATTTAACTACAACCTCTAATCCGAACATGTCCTTAATCATATGATATAAAGTGGATAGCTGAAAAAGAAAGAAAGAGAAAACACTAAGGCTCTCTTTAGGAGTTGGAATAAGAAAGAAAAATAGGGTGGGATAAGAGTTATCCATTGTTTGGGAATTTAATTAATTTAGACAAGAAATGATATCAAGGGATTAGTTATCCTTTTAAACTTGTATTTTTTTTCCCTTTAGAATTGGGGGAATAAGAGATATCTTTTGCTTATTACTAAGAATAATTTTTTAATAATACTATTTTACTCTTAATAGCTAATATCATTTCTTATCCCTTAAACTTCCAAACAATAAATATTTATTAATCATTTCTTTTCTTTTCCTATCCTGTAGATTTCAGATTATCTTTTCCTTTCTCATGCAAAAGAGCTCCCAAAGAAGGCCTAAATGCACTGGGTCAACCTGAACTCTCTCTCTCTCTCTCAATCACTTTTGTTTTAGACAAGAAATAAACCAACTCCACTTTGCAAGATTACATACCAACAGTATACTTGCATATTCAGGACATATATCTTGATGTGTACAGTATAGTCCTGCATAAAAAAGAAATGATTAGGTTAAAAGTCAGCCTACAAAATAAGTAGCACTTGATAATTCTTATAATGTTTTGTAAATCAAAATAAATTCTAGAATCTAGAATTACGCGGTTCTCTACCAGACAAGGCAAAGCTTGAGAGGGCCAAGCCACCAGTTAGAATCCCCACAATCTCCCAGGGCGGCAGTCCTAGATCCACAGAGGAGAGGATCATGCAAATGGCAGGAGACAAAAAGGCAACAGATTGGCAAATCTTTCGCACCTACAAGAAAAGGTCAGAAAAGCAAATACACAAAAAAAGTGATGTTTTTACCAAGTCCCAAAAGCCCATATAACTGATTTGATAATCATATAGTTACTGATAAGGTCAAGATTATGGGCATATACAACTAATTTTTCAGTTTTCAGTGTCTTTCCATACCGTAGTGGTTTCAACTCCATTGCCAATTAAGTTGTCAGCCAACTGTGCAGCAATGCTAGTCACAAAAATTGAAGCCAAAGGAGGAAGAATGGAAACCTGAAATGGTCGAACCAATATTTTATAAGAACATAAATCTTAAAAATTATTTCAATGGACTTCAATAACCAAAATATTTTTGGTCGTGCCATGTTCAGACTTCAAACATGTAATGAGGAACAGCTTCTTGGAATTATAGGCCTGAAGCTTAGGCTATACAATGTAACAGTAACAGAACATTTCAAAGTCAGTTATAGTTATCACCAGTGCTGTGATAACATTACACGTTAAGTTCCCAAGTCACCAAGGAAATAGCTAAACAAATTTTCCCCAATAATAAAGGATAAACAAAGAATCACATAATGGCATGCTACAAAATGAAATGGAGGTTTTCCAGATGTCATCACTATCAACAGACTACATTAATTAAATTAACCAAGAATAAAATCACCCTTTCAAATAGTGAAATTCATTTTCCTCATTGTTTAAGGTATAATATACCAACAATTTCAAGTTTCTATCATTGGTAAGCTAATTGGTGCTCAAGATTTGAATTCTAAGCACATTGCACACATTTTTCCCCTATATTGTGTCATCTTTCAACATTTTTTGATATCAAAAGATACATCATGATGAACAAGTTAGATTTAAAAAACATCTACATTACATTATATATATATAGGAAGCTAATATCAACCCATATGTGATGTCAAACCATGTGGTTTCTTGCACATGGAAGGCACTTTTTTATTAGTCTGTTTTGGGACCATCGTTCAAATAGAGAACATGTCAAACATTAAGGAAAAAAAACATTATTCCTAACAACAAAGGGATCTAAAATTAAAAGGACAATGATATATCTTTACTTACCCATGCAGCTTCTGTCAAATTTAGGTTCAGCTCCTCACTGCATGACAATTGAATATTAAGTTTCCACGAGATTACAAGATTATATCGAGGAAACTGAAGCATATATATTGATGCTAAGTAATTTATATTAAGGATGATTTGACAGGAAATTCAGTAATTGGGGAAAAAAGTTCAGAACCTAATCATTTCAAAGGAACCCTTAGATTAATATTTTAGGCAAGTTCTGATATCAACTTGAAGAAAGTCAATTTAGACTTTAAAGTATTCTTGCAAGTTACCTAAAATAAGAAGGAAGCCAAGATAAACAAGTGTAGTGACCCCAGCTTCCACAAAAATGAACATATATCATTGCCCACACAGCTCGACTCCGAAAAAATGCACGCCATGGTACATCCTGCCCTAACAAAGCCAGTAAGAAATGTGAGGGCAATACACTAAGCTTTTAAGGATATCTCCATTGCATTCCAAGAGCATTAAATAAAATATCATACCAAGTCTGCAAAAGTTCAGAACTAAATAGAAAACCTGAACTATATGAGTTTATATGAGGAAAATCAAGCAAATGTGAGCAAATAGCAGTTCTACCACACCATGTTTCTAAGCATTAGTTATGCTCAGTAATTGACATGAAAAGTGCAAATTTAAGTGGACTTCTCCACTGTTGCCAATGAAGTTTGGAGTGTTGAGTAAAACAATTACCTCTAACTACTTATGTTTGGGCTAACAATCTCTCAAACCTCAACCTTAAAGTCATTATATTTGGCCGAACCATGGATCATTAAGTCAATTACATGATTAAAAGCATCAGGCTAGTCAAGTAGGTTTGCATGAAAGCAAAAAACCTTTCTTTGATGGTCTGACTCAGATATATGCAACTATAACTCCTTCAGAGAGGTTTTTTTTTCCCCCAAGTAGGAGTCTTTACAAAGCAATCCAGCTCAATCAATTGGAAATCCATCTGTTCTTGGGTTTGGGCAGTAGGCAAGACAAGATTGAAAATTCAAGAATAAATTATAATTGTGACAATTCATTGAGAGAATTGGAAGAGATGCATAACTCAGAAAGTTATGCTGAAGCTTCATGATGTCAGATTTTGTGACTAGTTTGCAGCCCTTTATGCATACCGCAACAGCCATATCAAGCTCAACAGAGATTCAGTGCAGTAAATTTTTCCCGATACTCTCACAATATGTTGATAGAAGAAATTTTCCACAATTTAGAGCTTACCACTGAAGCAAAGTGCTCCTTTATGTCAATTCTAGATCTATGATACTCTTTTTTTTTTATATTTAAATAAAATTAAAAAGCACCAAGTATACAAGAGAGCCCCTACCTAAAGAACAAAAGAAAGAAAAAAAAAACAATGACAAAAAACAACTGAAATTTTAAGGATACCATTCAGCTTAAGAAATTTAAAAAAAAAAAAGGATGTTAGTTCCAATGTCCAAGCTAACAAGGGTAAATTAAGGGTGGAAGCTCAAGATAATTATTTCCAATGACAACTATAATGTTATATAAACAAATTTTGAAGGTTTCTTCACTATTACTTCCTATATCTAACACAAATTTTTTGCAGGGGCAATGACCATAACAGCTCTTATCAGTAGAATGATAACTGTAATGGCTGTTACCTGTATAAAAGGGCAGATTCTTTTCTGCCAGGTCCAGTAACCATTTCTCCCTCCCCCCCCCCCCCCACACACACACACACACACTTTTCCAGCCAGAATTTTCACTTTTTCTTCAACCTAAATATCCTTCAAAACACCTGTTGCATGCAATTTTAGCTTTGATTTCACTTAGTAACAAGGTAAAAATCAAGAAACGGGGAGTATATTTAAGGATCAAAACTCTCAAGCTCAAAGCCAAAAGACTCTCCTAGACGCTCCTCAACCCTCATACATCCTTGAAAAATCTAAGAAAGAAATACAAATACATGATTTGGGTGGCAGCACATTGGCCCTTTCAAATTGGCTAAATATCCAAATCCCATACTTGTCTAATCATCATTGCTTCATAGAGTGCCATTTCAAGCAATGATAGAACCGTAATTCCCTACATCAAGAGTCAATGGTCAACCAAAATTTGGCTTCACATAAGGTAGATTATCATAATTTATGCCATTCATCACCAACATCTCTTTTAAGGTTATAAAGATGCTACTAATACTCAACTTTATACCAAACCAAATTCAACTAAAATGCCACATGCCTAGAACAATTTCTGGCTGATTTGAGGTACTTAAAATAATATTAACACTCATGCATGGGCCATGGGCCTACGGAATAGAAATTTTGGTCACATTCAACAAACAGTCTATAAAATCAGTTCATGCACTCAAAGCATCATACCTGCAGTGAGCCACCCAATTCTGCAAGAGAAGTATTCCACGATTTTTCCAAATGGATAGACTGGAGTCCTGTAAGGCACAATAAGAAATTACATCCCTCACATAAACATTTGGGAGGGGCTTAAGGAAAAATGATAACACTTTCTGTAGCAAGTATCATATTTAGTTCAACATCACTGCACCACTCAAGGTTTGAGCTTTTCTCAGGGTTCCTGACCAGTATTACCATTTAAAAGGAAATATAACGATAATTCTAGAAACTAGAGAAGTGCAAGTGAGAGAAAACATCCAGCATTTCACAAGAACTGACCAAAAGCAAGTTCCACAAGGAGTGCGGTGTTAACACATTTTGTGATGCAAAAGAAAATACCCTTGGACTTGAAGCCAGTTCCAGTTAATGAATCAACTGTACTGTTCATAATCTATATGACAATTGGACAGAAAGAAAGATAGCTTTATTCTTCAAACAAACAATAATAAAGGAAAATAGGGGTTAAGACTCACTTGATGTGGGTATAGCAGCATATGAAGCTTGATCCTCTTTAAGAAACTGAAATGTCAAAAACCTTCATAGTTTTTGGTGATGCCAAAAGTATAAAGTTGAATTCAGTCAGCTCCTCACATTAGCAACATAAATAAAAAAAATGACTAAATAAAATTAAAATCAACTAATGAAAGCATTATATGGTCACATTAGCAACATAAACAAAAAATAAATGACTAAATAAAATACAATCAATTAAATGAAAGCATTATATGGTAATATTCGGAGCACGAAAGATAAAAAATTATGATTTTTTTTTTTTTTACTTTGAAAGAAATATCTTTTTGCATAATTCACATATTTTGAGAAGTCTTTTACTCTGAGTCACACAGATAAGTGAAGCAATTCATGAACTTCAATAGCTACTTACCAAGCCATTCCAAGAAAGCCAAAAGTGTAAAATACAGATTCCCAACCAAAATTTTGAATGAGTGGAGGAGCCAAAAGAAGCCTGCATTGATTTTCTTCCTAATGTTAGAAAGGACAAGCAAATGAAATCGGATACTTAAAACACAATGGAAATAAGCACAGCATAAATTTGTCTACAAGATTCATTTGACAGACTGAACAAATTGAGGGTTTGCTTATAATGATTGTTAATATGGGTGATACTGAATAAGTCTTAGCAGATAAGTTTCTGAATGAGTACTTTGGTTTGACCCATTGAAAATATCAGAAGCAAAACCTTCCTCAGAAAGCCCTAACAGTAATAAATGTTGTCTTAAGAAATCAAAGGATCCACAAATATAATGCCATGCATGTACAAGTATCCTAGGAATTCTAATGAAGTTTGGCTAGTTAAAGATGGTAAATTTACCAACGCTTTTATTTTCCAATGAAATTTAACAGAAGAAGTATAGAATATTGTATTTAGTTCCTCTTCTTCACTGCCAGCCTTATTAGTCAATGGGGATAAAATACAAAGCCATTCCAAGAAAGCCAAAAGTGTAAAATACAGATTCCCAACCAAAATTTTGAATGAGTGGAGGAGCCAAAAGAAGCCTGCATTGATTTTTTTCCTAACGTTAGAAAGGACAAGCAAATGAAATCGGATACTTAAAACACAATGGAAATAAGCACAGCATAAATTTGTCTACAAGATTCATTTGACAGACTGAACAAATTGAGGGTTTGCTTATATTGATTGTTAATATGGGTGATACTGAATAAGCCTTAGCAGATAAATAAGTTTCTGAATGAGTACTTTGGTTTGACCCATTGAAAATATCAGAAGCAAAACCTTCCTCAGAAAGCCCTAACAGTGATAAATGTTGTCTTAAGAAATCAAAGGATCCACAAATATAATGCCATGCATGTACAAGTATCCTAGGGATTCTAATGAAGTTTGGCTAGTTAAAGATGGTAAATTTACTAACGCTCTTATTTTCCAATGAAATTTAACAGAAGAAATATAGAATATTGTATTTAGTTCCTCTTCTTCACTGACAGCCTTATTAGTCAATGGGGGTTGGATATTCACCGTGGTAAGGTCTGCAGTTAAATTTATGCACAAATCAAATAAAATCTCAAGCATTTCTTCAATAATAGGACAAGTTCTTATATAGAAACACAGTCAGCAGAACATACCCTGTAACACTTCCTACACTTAGTCCACCAAAGACAAATGCCACAGCCCTTGAGCGCTCTTCCAAAGGTATCAACCTGCATGTAGTGTTGAGCTCTTCATGAAGATATTGACCATATCATAATGTCATACTGACAGCATAAAAAATCCATATGATGTAAACAGCAAAAATTAGCATCCATGGTATAAAATCAATCGAGGCTGGAATATTATTATTTATCAAGCAGTGTCCTGTTAAATGAAATAAAAAGAAAGTGCAGAAGAAAAAAATTAATAATACAGCTTTCAAGAATTTCATGCTTGATGTTAAAATTAATGATCAAGGAATCCAGAACACAAGTTTAGGAGCAGAGAATGAAATAAACAGGATGCTTAGTCAACCTCACAAGTGTGGGACAAGGCTCAGACAGATGAAAGAGCTGAGGATACATGAAATAGAGAAAAGACAAGAAGAATCTGGAAAGGATGAAAGATAAAAATTTGTTGTATGCCTTTCAGTGTACATGTATTCATCTAAATTATGTTAGTGTATGCTTATGTATTGTTAATGGTGGTCAGGGTGCTCTATTTAACTGCAAAATAGTCTCAATTATCCAAGCAGTAAAAGTTAAAATCCTAGAGTCAGCGCAAATTAGTGACACAGTAGTTGTCTACAGAGCGAAACCAGCTAATAGACCCAACAACTCACCAATAAGACAATTAATAAATTTCTCCACTCAAAACCCACAAGGCTTTTCATGAAATTAGCTGTTCAAATATTTGTTTAGAAAGGGAAAAAGGTAAAAAGAATGCAATCTGGACATTAGCATCAATAGAAAAAATAGAAAATTAAGAAAAACCAGAGGGAAAATACAAGTCTAACAGAAATAGAACAGATGGGAAGGATAAATTTGGGCCAAATGCTGCATTTAAGAATACAAGTAATACAATAATAAATTATTACTTTTTAAATGCACAACATCAAAAAGGTTGTCATACATGCCTGGCAATAAGGTCAGTTGCAGCTGATGGGGAAACGCCTTCTCCTATTCCAACCTAGATTTGAAACAGAAAACAAACAGAGTCAAAGTATCATGTATGAAGCATGAGAATGGACAAGAAGAAAAATTACAAATTTAAACAGGGATTAAAGCAAATTTGACTGTGAAGAAGAGGAGCTTCAAATAATTTCTAAATACCAAAATCCTTGACAAGATAAGTCCTGGCATAAATCCAGCAAGTGAAGGAACAAGTAATGTTGCCAATGACCAAGTCACAACCCCAATCTCAAGAACTTTCCTGCACAATGAGAAAACAATGAATAAAAAGGTGGGAAACACATCAAATATATGACAAAACCTAGAACAAAGGTGGAACATTAATGGTACATATAGTTTCTAGAAAGCATGGTTTTATTAACAATAATTAGAATTTTAGGATTTTTGTCTACTGAAATTAGAATTAGATCAATTAAATATGCTTTAGTAAGTTATCTTTTGCTTTGAAGGGTAGCCTTTTCCTTCAACTTTATTCCACAAAGAAGGCAAGGTGAAGCTAAGGAAAAGAATCAAAAGTCAACCACCGGCACAACACGATGATACCCATCTGAGCAAATATATTTGCAGGATGATAGCAAAAAAAAAATGACAGTTGATATATAGCTCCATGCAAAAGGATGCTTCTTGTTTTTGAACTGCATTATGCTTCGCTTACTTTCTTTCAGTACACTGTGGGCTATGAGAATTTGCTTTGTAATCTATGTAGTTCAGATACAGTTGATGAGTCATGTGTAGCTAGCAAACTCTATGGACAGCCCAAGTGGAAAGAACCAAGTTTCCAGAGCATCTTTGACAGCTACTCAGTTCAAACAACAAGCAAACGAAACATGGAAGATTTGAGCACTTAAACCGTTGAAAGGTTGAATGAAACATGAACTACTGTTAGAATAATGGCATTTGCTGTTCTTGTGGCCCAAAACTGACATGGTCAAAGGCTAAAAGCACAAGTTTAGAAAGTTTCAAATGGAAAAGAAGCATATCTACATTATCAGTGTCCGATATACTAATCAATATGAAGTGGTTAAACTTACAGTTCACTGACAAGTTGTTTCTCCCTATATGATGAACAACTGATTGAAAAGAACCAACGCATTGGCACCATATTAAGTAACTATAGATTGTGTGAAGATAACTCCAGTTCTGCAGATCATTTAAACCTACTTTTGCAAGTTCCAACTTAAATACTCAACCAAATGAACTTATCATCTTTTGCACTGCTCCAAAAATAATTCTTATTAAATTGAGTGCCTACCTTATATCACAAGAGGTCAAGGGTTCAAACATAACAACTCCCTTCCCTTTAAAAAATTAAAAGGAAAAAAGTCCTACGAGTAGCATACAAGTGTTCAGAAACACTGTCCTGTCGGGAATCAAACCTGTCAGATAGTTCATCTAGATGTCTCTTAACAATGGTTTTCCATCAGCATAAATGTAAATGCAACAACATATGAATTAATTGGTAAATTGTGAACTTATATATATATATATATATATATATATATATATATCACAGTCATAACTAAATTTGAAAGCATGGTTTCTTTTCTTCTTGGCGAAATGACATACTTTAGGAATGAATATTATCCAGAAATTTCTGTAATCAATTGAAGTACATAGAAAATGAAATATTATAAAAATACTAGAAGCCATCACGAACTAACCTCCCACCAAATACCTTAGCAAGCCAACCGCCTGGTAATTGACTCAACGCATACCCCCAAAAGAAGGATGACTGCACTAGCCCAGCCACAGATGCATTCCATCCAAACTGGTGAGACATTGGAATAATTGCAACACTCAAATTTACCTGCCCAATTTAGTAAATGGATTAAAAAGTATAATTTAATCCTAAACATAAAAGGACCAAGTAATTAGCTAATGAACACTAGTTGACATCTTCACTCTTTATCCTAATAAATAAATGTAATTTTTGCTTTTCTATTTCAACTTGACTAGAATAACCATCAAAGGCATATTAAGCTAGACGTTGCTTTTGCAAGTGTACATAGTAAACATCCTTGTTGTAGGACCCTCAGCACCAAAGAAACTGTAATTAAGGCCAAACCTAGAATTAGACCATTCTTCTTTTTTGTGAAACTCCAATAAAAAGTAACTCCAAAAATGCACGAATTAGCCACGCAGCACACCCACTTACACCATCACTCTTTGAACATAAACATAGTATAAACTGTTAGTTGAATTGTCTAAGAGATGGATAACAAAGACATACCTTATCCATATTACATATAACAAAGGCAAGCGAAGTAGTGCCAATAAGTTTATATCTTTGAGGAATATTCTTCCATGGCGGCCAATTCCAATCAAAACCCACTTCTTTAGACCCACTATCATGCCCCGATTGAATCCCAGAATCCGTTTTTGAACTCCTCTGCTCCAATTCATCCACTCGCAATCCATTAAGAACATCAGGGACCCGTTCGCTGCTTTCTTTAACATTCTCTTTTTCTTTAACGCTACACAAAACCCTGAATTTCAACCTGCGATTGGAGGGAAATAAGTGCAAGTTTTGGCTCTTGACAGAGCAGTTGTTAAAGAATGAGGTATCTGTGTTTGTGGTGTGAGAGAAAAAGAAAAAGTTCTCTGCTTTGAGCGTAAATTTTGCCATTTCTTCAAGCAAATTCTCTTTCACTAACGGGAAAGAAGTGAAAATAAAGGGGACAAAAGAGTGCGGACTAATTTGACAAGTGCAAAGAAAGACGCCATGGGAAAGTTTCCAAGGACCAAAGGTGGACACGAAGGAGCTTGCTTGTGGCTCTGGTTTGTAGCTTGGAATTTTTGTTCTCGCGGACCGTTAGTAGAGTGTAGGAACACACACAATCTTCGATGGATCGGACCTAGAATACTCATTGATTAATCAACCCAATAAAAAAATCAAAAGGGTTTATAGATAAAATATTTTCATGCTTTTTTTTTTTTTTCAAAACTAAATTTATTAAATTTTTTATTTTAAAAATATCTCATGAGTATATTAAAAATTTATCAAAGATATATTAAAGATATATAAAAAATATATCAAAAATATATTATAAGTATATCATAAATATAAAAAAAATGTATTTTTGAAAATTTAAAAAAAATAAAAGGATATTTTTGAAATAAAAAATTTTAAAAAAATGCATTTGATGTAATTTCTTCAAAATCAAACCAATAAAAACAGGTCCAACCCAAAACCAATGGGTTGGGCTTTTATATATACTAGGATACATGATATCATGAAATGGTGCTATTCAAAATTTTTAAAATTTGTTAATGTATACAAAATACTGAAACAATGGTAGAAGAATATAAACTTACATGTTTTGATAATGTTTATGGCAAAAGTTTGCAAGAGAATTTCACTTTGAATATCTGCAAATAATAGAAATGGCAGAGTGGCGAATGATTGTGTAAGTGTACACTTTTTGTTTGCGTTTCTTTTAGGTTTAAATTGGAAGTTTTTTTTTTTTTTTTTTGGATGAGAAAGAAAAGTATAATTTTTATTCCATGGATAGGAAAAAAAGAAAGAAAGGGAGGATTAACAAATATTTCTTGTTTGGGTGTTTAAAATAGAAGAAAATGACTTTTGCTACAATGTACTTAATTTATAGATAAATCAATATTTTTACCTTTGTAGCAGGTTAATATAAAAATTATTTAATTTAATACAATTAAATGACACTTTGATTTATAGGTCATCTAATCTATATACTACTTATTTATTTAATATATATAAAATGTGAATATAATTTTTTTATATTAATAATAAACAGTAATATCTATATTTAATTAAAAAATAAAAAAAGCTTGGTCATGTGATTCAAAAATCAAGAAAAAACACATCTCTTGGTATTCATTATTTTTTTATTTTTTTTAAAATAATATTTAGTTATTTCTATTTATTATTATTATTATTTAAAATGAAAATGAGTAGTTTATTAAATATATTTTTTTATTTATTTAACATATATTACTAAAAATATATAATAAAATATACATGTTAAATATTTTAAGATAAAAATATTAAAATAATTATGTAGTATAATTATTATTTTAGAATAATACTATTTGAACATAAAACATTTTCAATAAATTTTAAATATATATATATATATATCAACATTAGTATTTGACTCAAATATCATATAATCTAATATAATTAATTGACATTTTTACTTATATGTAATCTAATCTATATACTACTTATTTGAAACGGTCATAAGTAGCTTATTAAATATAACTTTAACTTATTTGAACGTATATCGACTATTTCAATATATATTATAAGTTAAACTTATTTACAAAATAGAATTTAAATAATATGATAGACACTATGTATAAATTATCAATTATCAATCTTTCTTTCAATTGTTAAATATTTTTAATATATTATTATTTTTTTTGAATGAGATAATTAAATCTAGTATAATCTAAACATAAATAAAAGAAAAAAAAAAGTATATTGGTGATCGTCCCATTCATATGAATTGGACGACCAATATTGTTTATAGTCGTATGAATTGGACGACCATAAACATATAAGTCATTTTTTTAATAATTATAATAAATAATTACTTTAATATTTTTATTAAAATATTTAGCATGTATATTTTATTATATAATTTTTAAAAATATTTTAATTTAGTATTATAAGTTAAATAAGTAAAAGGCATATATTTTTTTGAGTAAATTACTATGCAGTCCCTGAGGTTTTACCAAATTAACGATTTTATCCCTCTAGTTTGCCAAACTAATGAATTCGTCCCTAAAATTTTAGTTTGTTTAAATAATTGGTCCTTCCGTATAAAATTTTCAGTTTTTTCAGTTAAAATCAATAAAAAAAATTAATATTTTTATACTTTTAATCAATAGGTTTTCTTTTTTCTTTATATTTAATTAATTTTTTAATTAAAATTTAAAAAAATCTCAGTAAATTTTCTTTTTTATTTTTAATTAATTTTTTAATTAAAATTTAAGAAAATACCAGTAGATTTTTTTTTCATATTTAATTAATTTTTTAATTAAAATTTAAGAAAATCTGAGTAGGTTTTTTTTTATTTAATTAATTTTTTTAATTAAAATTTAAGAAAATCCCATTAGATTTTCTTTTTTTTTTTATCATATTTAATTAATTTTTTAATTAAAATTTAAGAAAATCTCGGTAGGTTTTTTTTATATTTAATTATTTTTTTAATTAAAATTTAAGAAAATTCCAGTAGAATTTCTTCTTTTTTTTCATATT